>JANHFX010002251.1:17924-52127 GCA_027560015.1 Chloroceryle amazona
TAAGAAGTGTCCCTATTTAGCTTATTTTTAAAAAAAAATCGCACCCCCCAAAAAAAAAATCCCCCCAAAAATCCCCCCCACCCTGAAAAAGAAACCAAACCAAAAACAATTAGCCAGTATTTGAGATAACCAAAAATCAAATGTTATAGGCTACCTCACAAAGAGAGATACTAGATTTATTTACATTAGTTTAAAATTTCAGTGAGGCTTTGCACTCCACTCCTTTCAAACTTCTTAACTTCAGAACTGAAAGAGGTCTTTCTTAAAGAACAAATATTTCTCAGGTTATGTGCCCAGAGAATAGAAAAAATAGTGCAACAGTTTTGCTACATTATATATAACCTTCCTATCTATCAAAATATTTGGACTTGGGGTTTATTAGCTTCTCATTTAAAAAAAATACAGTGTTCTGCTTTTTTTTCTTTCTTTCAATTAGGAAATTACAGACAACTTTAGATATATTTCAAATAAAACCCCAGCAGCGCAGAGCTAGTTCTGCAAGTCGATCTGCTAAAGCAGATGTCAGAAGTGTAGAAGTGTTATTAATCTGGTTGACTCCAGGTGGAGGCAAAGGCCTCTCTGGATAGAGCAGCTTGCAGGCTCAGGAACTCCTATCATCCTTATGAAAGCAGTAACTGAGAAGACTTTTAGGCCTAGATCTGTAAACAGTTCAATTCTATTTGCTCATTACTGGGACGGAACTCCACAGGAAATGGGACATCACCTTAATGACTGCAGCTCAGGAAGCTCCCACAACACTACCAGAAAAGCAGGACCTGTGAGGGCGGCTGTTCAGCTCTCTGTCCAAGGAATACACTTCCTTTTGGTCATAGTGAGATTTGGAAATGCTCAATCTGGCTAGGGCAGTTTGGCTGTGCATCTGAGAACTACCGGTGTGACCAGATTTGAAATGGCTTGGCACACTGTGGTTGTTTTTCTCCACTGGATAGGCTAGTGTTTAATGGCCTTGACCCAACAATAAATCGTGTGGAGTTCTTCTTTTCTTTCCAGGGCCCACTTCCACTCCCCTTGCCTTACCCCAAGTGCATTACCACTGATTCCGATTTGCTAAAAATAACAAGGACTGAGATTGGGAAAAGCTCAGTAAATGCTGATGGCAGAACAGTGCAGTACATTTATAAAATTCAAATTTCTAAGAGGAGCTTTAGGTTGTATGGGAACTGACACAACAGTCACCAAGCTTCATGGCCACGTCTTACTCTTCTGCTTAAGGGAAACACCTTGCAGTTTGCTAAGGAATATACGATTCAGATTTTCATTTTGAAATGGCTTAGGATGACTAGTCTTTGCACTTACCGTGGCAAGTCCTTACTTACTACCGACCCTGCGGTCAGTGAAGGTCAGTCAGAGGTGGTTAAGAAGGGCTGAAGAACATTGCTGGCTCCCCAATGCCTGCATGCTCTGATACCAGGGAATGAAAAGTATATAGAGAAGCCAAGTTGACAAATAGGATGAAGGCACAGAGACAAGGTGGTGACAAGGGGTTTAAAGGGATGGATGCGAGTTCACATCAGGGTATTTTGGAGAGTAATGATACAGCCTAAAGGACGGGGTAGTGACTTTTGAGACATTCTTAAGAAGCGACTTATCTCTGGTCTCAGACTTTTTAAAAGTCTGGGTAGCATTCCTTTTGAGACCTGCTGACTTAAAGCTGTAGATTAAAATGAGGTACTTCTACTGTACAGGTGGCACTTGGCTCATTAACTCCACGCTTAAGAAACCTATGTGTTTTTTGCTTTTGCAGGAACACTTAGCTGAGCTTTGGAAGCTAAATCTTGTATGTATTCCACGACTATGGGAAGCTTTTCAAGTATTTTCTGCAACTGAAAAATATCTTCACAAGCAGCCTTCACAGGAAAGACAGAATAGGTGGCACAATGCTCCCAAGACTTCCCAAAAAGATGGAGACACTATTTGTGCTCATAAGGGCACTCGTCTTGGTACCAACAGATTAATTCTGCCTATGACATCCACGCAAACCTGCCTTCAGAGGTATGTCATTAGATATGTGTCAGGTTTGTGTTATTTTCCAGTTCCTGGTTGTGATGGTGTAATTCCCAGAACAGGTTGCTGCAAAAGTAGGTCTGGTCATGTTGTCTCAGTGTAAATACTCTGGTAGAGGAGGTCAGAATGAGATGAAATTGCCATGCATTTTGTTTTGCAAAAGCACATATTCCCCTGGAATCTCCTGGGTAGAGGAACCTCCTCCTTTATGTCTGAAGGGTCAAAAACTAAAACAGGACATAGCTGGTTCCTGTCTGATAGGATTTCTCTGTGTCCAGAGAACAGCACAGCAATGACTTGGATCAGGGGCAGTAGAAGACTTTGAGGCCTCAAGATGCTTGGATTTCTTTAGGATGTTTCCAGATCAGGGACAAAGGGCTAACTACATGTTAAACCATTCCTATCTTTACCTTAGGGGTGACAGACCAACGTGCCAATAACAATATACCTAACAGAATAGGGATCTCCGGCTCTTTTTCTGCCAATAGAATAAATGCACTGATCCCCTGAGGGTTAGCGAGCTCTAAGAATGAGGAGGGGCATGCTGTACCTGATGGTTAGTTCACTTAAAGTCACCTCAGTCTGGGAAGCCAGCGGGGCTCAGCAGGGTAGAGCAGGAGTTAATGAAGCACCCAGCTCTGCCTGTCCAAACTCTGATGTCTGACATTATCACCCAGGACCTGACTGCCCTTTTCCTTTCTGTGCGTTAGCCAGATGAAATCCAGTGCTCCAGAGCTATGAATGCTCTAAAAGCATAGAAACATTTGGATCTCTGATTCTGTTTTTTGGCCTATTTAACTCAATAATGGAAATCATCCTTAAAAAGAATAATTTTCCAGATTCTGCTCTGTGATTAGCCACAGGAAACCCAGAAAAATTACATCAGATAAACAGACAGAGCTACATGAAATTAGTAACTCTCAGCAGCCTTCAGAGGATATTAAAAACTGGAATAGCTTGAGTATAGCAAAACAAAGTCTTCTAATGTTGATAACATACATAACCTATAGACTAAGGACTCCTGTTTTCATTTGGCCCCAGACACAAAGGCACATTTTCCCTTTATCTTTAAATGGATGTACAGGACAAGACTACACTGGCTGTCTTCTTCTACTCACTCTTGTTCTGGGACTTAATGCAGGCTGCTTAAACCGAAAGTTTGGTGGGATGCTGACTGCCCTCAACTTCCACTGCAAACAACGGTTTTGGAGATGGGATCTCATTACTTCTAAGGTATCTATCAGCTCACTTGCCCACTCAGATGGATAAATACATTATTTGTAGCAGATGAGTATCTCTGCTAGTGTTGTTGCATCAGTCTGAAAACTCATTGCTCAGTTTTGCAAGTATGTTGACAGAGAAATACATCCTCTTCCCTCATTTTATTTTATGAGGATGCTAATGGTATGAACAAACACAGACTCCTAGCCCTGCAGATAATGAGTAGCTGTGCATTGCATTTCCTCATTCACCTATCTAATGTGCCTTTAGACCCACCTCCATAACTGTTCAGCCTTTAGTCTCTGCTGTGCACAGCCGCTGTGCTGAGCTGCTTTGCTTAGAGCAAAGAAAGCTTAAGAGACAGTGCAATTATTTGATATCTTTCTGTCAATCCCTAGAGGCCATAGCTAGAAAAGATGCATTAGGGCATCCAGTTTGTCCACCCTCCTTCCCATGGCTCATCAATAACTTTGCAGAGCACATCCAGTATAGCTTCTTGTGTTCGTACAATGATGTTTACACAATAGCTAGGTGCCTAACACTGCAGATAGAAAGTGCTGTATTTAGTTTACCACAGGGCAAACTCCATGCAGGATCTTGTAACTTGCATGTGCTAGACACTTTTATTTAAAGCATGGATCTCCTGTAAGTGGAATCCTGCTCTCATGCTGATACTCAAAGTGCTCAGCAAAGCACAGAGCCCTCTTCTACTTTTACAGAACAGCTCTGGGGAAGGTGTTTGGGCTTCCTTATCACTCCTCAGTGAGTGAGAGTAGTTATCCAACTGCTCCAAGGAAAGGAGAAGCTGTGAGTTAAGCTATATTGACAGTTCAGGCTATAACACATAAAGAAGTGGTAACACATTTCACAGTACCATACCTATGAAATATCCACCGTTCATCCACTTCTCCACTCCCCTCTGTGGGTTCTCTGAACTTAATGATGGATGAGACTCTGTTTTCAGTGGTTGAATGTAAACTTTCCCTAACCTCCTAGAGGATGGAAGTGGCTGTAAAGGGATGAAGGCAGAACACATCCAGAAGCATACTGTGCATGTTATCACTATCAAAGCAGTTCAGGTTGAACCAGCTCTGCCCACTGTGAACTACATCTGACAGTATTCTGTACAGACTCTCACATGCAGTTTCCTTGCACCTGCATCCTAAAACTATTTTTCCTCAACAGAAAAGCTGCACAGTTAGTTTTGCCATGTCCCCTGTCAAGCCAATTACCTTAATTAAAGTTCTGTCTGGTCCTTCTTGACAACTCAGCCTCTAATGATGAAAACACGTATGACGATGATTGGGATGAGGGGAGGCAGAACTCCCTGTTTTCCAACACTTCTGGTATTACCATCACTTTCACATGAAAGTAGGGCACTTTCTTTGGGAAAAGCAACACAAGAGAGTCACTTGGTTTCATGAGCACAGTGGCGGTTCTTTGCTGTTCCCATTCAATGCTCCTCTTCATGGGTGAAGAATGTAGTCCAGTGTTTTGGGAGACAGATGCAAACATTGCTAACTTTACTAAGATTAATATTCTAGGAAATTTAAAGAATGCACTCCAGTGGCAAATTTATAAAGCAGTAGAATAATTTCCATTAGGTAAGCACCATACTGTCAAACTGTTTTTAATCATGGTGGAAATGTTTTACTCTTCATGCAAAAACAGTGCTTGCAAGATCTGGCTTAACTAGAGAGCCTACAGAAACACTGAAGAAAAGTCCATGAGCAATTAATCAAACCAGAAAGGCAATAGGATATCAGAAAATGGCTGGGGACAGTACATTACACTTAGAAATATTTCCATGGGTGCTACTTGTTCATACATGTCCTGCTCAATTTCTCTGCAGCCTTCCAGCCTCACTTACTAGCTTGGTTCCTGCTCAGCGAGAATAAGGAGTGTAAGAACAGGACAGGTACGCAGTATGCAGTTCCCCTGTTTGTTATTACCATCTGCCTATGAAGGAAGGAATAACTAGTTTAGGACAGTTAAAATAATAATTTTTATATCTTTCTTAAGACTATAGCTATTTTTATTGGAAAGAATTTGAATTTTTCTGTTCCAGCTGTTCTTCCAGAACTGGGATTCTCAAACTTTTTCCCAGCACAGATGTCATCTGTCCTCAACCATCTTCCCCAAATCCTGCCTCCAAACAGGGAAGTAGCTACACACACAGATGCTCTCGGTTCCTCAAGTAAGTTATAATTGTTTCTCTCATCCTCAAAATAATTTAGTTTCTTTTCTCCCCTGCTACTAGCTCTGTTTCCATCTTTCCCAGCTTTAAAGGCCAGTTCACAGAGAGGGGAAATATATACACGGTGACTACTGAGTGATTATAAACACTACCTGGGGCATGCTGCTTTTATACAAGTAACTGTCCACCAGCCCTGCAGGAAAATGGGTTAAAGAGAAAAGATGAAAATCTAAACCTCCCTATATATATTTAGCAGCTCTTAGTCCATCCTCGAGCTCAGTGGCAGGCAAGTGTCAAAAATAGGCTCTGTGCCTGCAGACAAGGCTTTCTGGAATTAGCATAGTAGCTGCATGAGAATGAAAACCTATATGGTATATGCATACATAGAAGAAAAATTTGTCTGCTGCTCTCAAAGTGTAGACACTCTATATATTTGTGTTAGTTTTTTGAGGGAGATTTCCAACAGAGGTGATTTTTTTTTTTTTTCTTCCCTCAGAATTTTATATTCTTTGAAACAAGGAAGGCTATGGCTTGTTTTGAAAAGATACAGCTCTTCCAAAGGAACTGCTGATGGGAACAATGAAGGGAAAATGTTGCCCCCAACAGAAAAACCCAAATGATAATCGTGAGTTGTTACCTAAAGCGGGCTATATAAAAATCACTTCCATAAGCCACATCAGAACCCAACATATTAATACTGAACTATAAGCACTGGCATTCCTATCACTTACTACATTTTTTGGTGCTGTTTCTACCCCAGGACATACCTGGCTCGTGCACTCACTCCCTTGTGAGCACAGACGTGTCAATTTTTTTTTTTTCCACTTCTGTTTTTCTCACAGACATCATTCACTGTTACTTAGGCTTTGTCATTTCCCCACGTTCTTTTGATACACCAATAAGCTTATTAAAAGTATATGGCTGCTGTGGAAATCTGGATTACAGCAAAATGAGGTGAAAAGCATGATATTTGGCCTTCATTTCTGGAAGGGACACACTTACAAACCACTGCAATACCTCTAGACAGAAATGGGAGCTTGTGCTGATGCTCTGTTTAACAGGTCCTCCTCTGGAGTGCAGAGGGTCTGCAAAACCAGCCCAACCTTGTGCTTGCTGTGCCTCTTCCTGCAAACAGCTGACAGGTTTAGCATCAATTCATGTATTATCAGATCCAGTAATTGATACTGGAATGCAAGTGTTAGATAACATGCATCTGCCAGTCATATGTTTAAAATCCTGAGTTTGAACACAGCCTAGTTGTGTATGCACACACTGAAGAGTCACACACAATGACCTTGTACTTAGCAGAGCTGAGCCGATACTGACCATTTAAGTCCATCTGGAAAACTAAGATGTCCAGAAAACTTGACATAGAACAGTTTCGTACAACATTATACCACAGTAAAAAAATGCACAAAAAGCTAACAAAATGCAGAAGAGCTGCTAGAAAAATCTAACCAGTAGAAAATAAGCACTTTCTATATAAATCTCACTTTCTCTTTGTATTTACTATACCCACGTTGGTCTTTCTTTTATCACATTTCTATACAAAACTGGTATTGGCTCTGTTCTCAATTAAAGCTCTCACCTCTGTACAACTTCTAATTGTTTTCAAACTTTCTGCCATCAAGACTCAAGAAGATTGAACTTGCATTTCATTTCCATGGTTGTGGCAGCACTTAATCAACAAAGTCCCTACCTATATGTATTTATATAGCTATAGATATACATGTATATACACACATACATACACAGACGTGACAAATATTGTTTCAGTTATCCTCTCATCCACTGTATGGAGTGACAGTCATCCTAGAAGGTGAAGGCATACACCACTCCCACAACCACAATATTTCCAATTGTTGCTATTATTGCAATCCATAACAATATGGCATCATTTGAAGAACGGGATGTCTCTTCTGGTGGATTCTGCATGGAAGAAGCTGCATGAACGTTGGCTGATGAGTTAAACAAGGAGTACTCTGTACTAAAGTCCTCGTTGGGTGAGTCCATAAAGGCTCCTCCCATAACAGGAAGCTGTGAAGAAAGTTATGGCAAAATTAGATTGAAGGCAAATTATCTGTATTGCTTTGTCTCAAAATCATTACAAAAGACTAACCCCTAGCAAACCTGCAAAATGACTGAGAGCTCATGTACATGTTGCTAATCTGCCAGGAATAATACCACTGGTGCACACTTTACAATATTTCTTCCATTTCTGTTAGAATCAATATTATTGCAGAAAACCAATGTACATAACATGGAATACAGAGACGAGCTAGTAGGCAGGCTCCAAGTCAACCTAAGTAGTTCTATGGGTTTAGAAAGAAGAGATACAGCTATCCACAAAGCACTCGCATACCAAATAAATGTTTACAGCAATATGCTTGTTTTGTGACTACCAGCACTGGTATCATACCTCCGTAAGGCATCAAGCAAACACACTGAGGATATGATACAGAGAATTTGTTCTTCTTTTATGTATGACTCAGAAGTGGACCCTTCATTTATGTAGAGGTCATGCAAAACACGTGAATTGAAAAAGTTGTAGAACAGGTGAAGCGTGCTCAGTGCACTAGCTTCACTTGAGAAACTATTGCTACGATTCAGGATTTATAAATCTATACAACAGAAAAATTCAAATTGGATTTTGAAAGGCTCCCTAGTAATGAACTAAGTGGCAGATTTCCAACACTTTTTCCACCCCAGACTTCTTGTACTGGAAAGGCCAAAGTTTCTTTGGTGCTCTTAGTGGATTTCTCAGTGCTACCAGAAAAAGTTCTCAGTAAGATAGCAGTTATTCAATATAGGGATATAGAACAGTTAGAAGAAAAAAAAAAAAAAAAGGATCACTTTGAACCTTGTCCTTATACAGGTTTCAACTGTTTTGCAAACTTCCTTCTAGATCACAACGCATATGCTTTACGATTCAATGACTATTTTACCCTCTACATCAAGGTGCTTGCAGAGGCTGCTGAACAGGACAGAATTTGAGGATAAACCATGGAATCATAGAACCATAGAATTGTTTAGGTTGGAAAAGAACATTAAGATCATCGAGTCTAACCATAAACTTAATACTGCCAGGTCCATACCTAAATTATGTCCCTAAGCACCAGATCTGCATGTCCTTTAAATGCTTCTAGGGATTGTTACTTCACCTCCCTGGGCAATCTGTTCCAGCACTTGATAAGCCCTTTTTGTGAAGAAATTTTTCATAAAGTCCAGTCTAAACCTCTGCTGGTACAAGTTGAGGTCATTTTCTTTAGTCATATCACCTGTTATATGGAAGAACAGGCCAAACACACATTTCTACAGGTTCCTTTCAGGTAGTTCTAGACATCAACCAGGCCTGCCCTGAGTGCCCTTTTCTTCAGGCTGAACACCACCATTTCCTCAGCTGTCTCTCCTAAGACTTGTTCTCTAGTCCCTTCACCAGCTTCATAGTCCTTCTTTGGACATGCTCCAGCACCTCAATGTCCTTCTTGTAGTGAGGGGCTCAAAGCTGAATACAGTATTCGAGATGTGGCCTCACAAGTGCCCAGTACAGGGGGACGATCACTTCCCTAGTCCTGCTGGCCACACTACTTCTGATCCAACCACCTCCCCTCTCCACAGTGCTGTCTGTAATCTACAAATTAGAGCAAAAAATTAGAGAAGCTTGAGAACAAAGTAACATCTTGCTTTCTATCCATAACATTTTAAAGAGCTATAAAAGACAGACTCTTTCAAAGCTGACTGCTGAACAAATTTCATCTGCACTAGAAAATATCATATCACATTCAAAATGAAACAGAGACTGATGAAATACCACAACAGATATGTCATACTACCTAATCCATATTAAATAAAATTATTTTTGGATCAAATATAATTAGACAAAAGCATCTTGCAAGAAAACAAACAGGAAAATGCAAAAGGTAAGTCTGATATATTCTCCCTGCATCAAAGATTTTTGCTGCCACTTCCAACAGTGTGCTTTAAAGAGAGGAAAAGCTTCCATTTCACAAGCCCAGCCTTATGTTTTGAATCCAATTTCACCAGACATTGTCATGGGTTTTGATGAAGAAAACATTGCCCGTGTAATCAGGATTTCTTTTTATGTAGAGCTTGCCATAAAAGGCACTTACTTCAAATGTGTATTTATGCAGTAATGCTGCCATTTAACAGCCATGGAGACACTAGAGAAAGATCTTCACAGCAAATGGTGGGTGTCATAGAAGGACATCAGGTTTGTCAAACAGGACCTGCCCTTCATAAACCCATGCTGACTGGGCCTGATCACACGGTTGTCCTGCATGTGCTGCATAATGGAACTCAGAATGATCTGTTCCACCAGGTTCCCTAGTACTGAAGTCAAACTGACAGGCCTGGATTTAGGATTTAGGATTTAGGATGGTCAACTCTGCAAAATCTTTCAGCTGGAACAATCATCCAAAGCATTGAGGTACACATATATGTGCATGGTCCCAAGACAGTGGGAAGTCATGAACACTCTTCTGGTGAGTGATACTTTGTTTTTAGGCCACACATTCTGTGCTTTCAATGAGTTATTTGAAGTGACAAGCTTCCACCCTGTTAGTCCACCTGGTGCTGTCACAGAGGCAGGGAGCATTCGTGCAGCGGCACAGCTACAAACCACACTGCAAATGATGGCAGAGCTTCATCTCCTCGTACTAAGGCTCAAACAAGCTGTTTGCACCATCTGAGAGGAACACATGGTGAAACAGCTCATCTGAATCTCCAAAAGGCTTGCAGTGACCTGATATAAAGTGCTGACATTCAGCACCTGGCACAGGCTCTTTCTGTAAAATTGAGTTCCAGTTTTTCTGTTTGTAGGTCAGTAGCACTTCACTGCAGATCTGGAAATAAACCTTACTGCCACTTTCCCATTTGCAGAAATCGCCTCTTACTAAATGCATATTCTTCATTTCTCGCTGCTAAAGTGGCCTCACATAAAAGCCCAGGAATGGCCATATGTTGCGAGACAGAAAGTCCTTCTCCCTTGTGTATTAGCTCCAACAGTGACCACAAATAGATGCTTAGGAAAAAGTAAGAGCAAAACAGGACAAGCATGTCTGCTACCAGCCCTTAACAACTAACAGCCTCCAACTGTTTTCAGCTTAGGAAGTTCATAAGCCAGAGACCTATTGCTATGGATCTAGTAACTCACAAATAATTTTGCTACTATGAACTTATTCAGCCTCCACCTGAGCTCTCCTGTAGCTGAACATCCTTACCAGTCTGGCCTCTTACTGCCATTTAACACTCAGGGTTGCCCAGCGATTAGAGTCACGTAAATCATCCCTGGGAGGTATTCCCATCTCTCCACTGAGAAGAATGAAGTATTGATGATTAATATCAAGTGGCAATCTATCTTTTGGAAGATTAACTTCAGTGAGATAAATTTCATCCTTAGTCTTGATGTCTTTGTTCTCCCTAAAGGTACAGCATCTTCCCTCTGCAGTCTTATTTGAGATATTACATTAAAGGATGTGAGACATCCAGACCCGACACTAATGGGAGTTGCAAAGTGCCTGTGATAAACAGTAGGCTAAGGATAGAAAGCCTGCAATGCTTTCCGTGCATGCTCTATTTGTCTACCCATGCCCCTACAAAGCAAACGCACGCCAAAATCATCAGCCAAAATTTCACCCATGTCACTGCCATTACAGTGACCTGCAGTCTGTTTTAGCCTCAGAGGGCTTTTATAGTTCAGGGAAAGCTGTGCAGAGCCTGTACCACCCTCCTTAAGAGCTCTGAGCGAGGAGGCCAGAGCAAAGGGCTAACGGGGGAACGTGACAGTGAGCGGCATGGCAGGAGTGGATGGTGGGGAGAATGCTGTAGCACTGTTTGGAAATGAAACTCTTTTCCCAGTGACTGGGACAGTATTGTCAAGTAACGTTAATAGTACATCGCTTGCTAAATGGCTTCTGGGACTGGCAAAGAAAGAATTCAAATCATCAACTAGCAACAGGCAGAAAAACAAAAAGCAAAATGTCAAGTGGTAATGAGAACACCCAGTGTGCTGAATACCTCCTACTGACATCCAAGAGGTTGCTTTAGGGTCACGAGGAGGAGAACAAGGGTCTTGAGCAGTGAAGTGATACACTTTTCAGTTAGCAGAAAAATCCTATTTTATAACAATGACTCACACGCAGGAAAAACAGTACATCAGGATGTCAGGTACCAGTCACTGATACTCTAAATATGAATGCTTTCTTCAGCAGCATCACATAAAATCCATCACTGAGCAATAATATTGCTCCTTTTCTTTAAGAATCAGGTGTCTGTCATTTTTTCATAGTTAGCTAGAGAAGTATTAACACCCAGTTCATACTACCTTATTGGCAATCCAAGCTTGAATAGAGATTCAAAAGCATAG
Source organism: Chloroceryle amazona (assembly GCA_027560015.1). Lineage (NCBI taxonomy): Eukaryota > Metazoa > Chordata > Aves > Coraciiformes > Cerylidae > Chloroceryle > Chloroceryle amazona. The sequence continues at coordinate 29,753 of JANHFX010002251.1, forward strand.
CTGAATCTTCTAGTAGCCATTCTCCAGAAATTAGGAAACCTCAGCAGTGGCTTTAACAGCTGTGCTCTATCTTGGCCCTGGCCTCACCACACACTGCTCTGGGAACAGGATGCTGAGCAGTGAAATGTCACCCCCACTCAGATGTTGTTTTATAAATCCCCTGCTGTTGCTTCAGAATATCTAATTTTTCAGTGTTTCTTTGTGGTTAGATAGCATATTTTTACATGATGGCATATTCTGAGCACAAAGTGAAATTATGACTTCCTTCTACACTGACAGCATGCGATTGCTGCAGTGCATATTTGTCTGAAAACCTTCTAGCTGCAGTCATAAATCAGTCTAATGCAGTTGCCAAAGATGGAAGCAATCAATATATGGGTTCACAAAAGCATCATAAACACATTTTAATTCTTAAGCTCTTCTTAAATAAACTTTTTGCATTAAAGAGATAACCCACATGACCAATACTGTCCCTACACCAACTCACAGAATCACATGTACATATATATACACCTCATTCTAAAGCATGCACTGTTATGTAAATAGAATCACAGAATCATCTAGGTTGGAAAAGACCCATGGGATCATCGTGTCCAACCTTTCACCCTACTCTACAAGTTCACCCCTAGACCATATCCCCCAACACTACATCTGAGCGATTCTTAAACACCTCCAGCGATGGCGACTCAGCCACCTCCCTGGGCAGCCTATTCCAATATCCCACCACTCTTTCCATGAAGAATTCTTTCCTAGTCTCCGGTCTAAACCGACCTTGTTTCAGCTTAAAGCCATTCCCTCTGCTTCTATCACTAATTACCCAAGAGAAGAAGTGAATATTTATCAATATGGAAAAAGTTAGTAGGAAGCTATAAAGCTAACAATCAGTGTTACTCATAATGAGTAAGAGCTATTAAAATCTGTTTACAGATTCCAAAACTGGCAAAACAGAGGACATCTTCACACTGTATGTAGTCATACTGGGAAACTCAGAGAGAACAGGAATTTCTTTAGAGATAAGAGCAACCTGCATTAAACCTGTACCAGTTTAATATCAAACATGATTCTGGAAGGGCTTCAAATACCAAGCTTCTGAGTTTAAACTCTTTAATCATATGTGAGAAAAAGGATGTGCTGATTATACCACCTATTAGAAAGTTTCTCGCATAGCCTTCTGATATTTTTGGCATTGTTAACTTCAAAGCCAAGATACTGGATTTAACTGGACTTAGATGGTCTGCTCTGATCCAAGCCAGTAGTTCCTTTCTGGTGGCAAATCCCTTTATTATTGAAAAAAAAATAATTTATATATATATATGGGGGAAGAGAAAGGAACACTGCCTATGGCATAATGTTTTCATGTCTCAAGAGACAGCTTTGCCCTAAAGACAGAAGGTGGTATCACTGTCTGGAAGAACACAACTACATGGTATCAGCAGAAGTTTTTGGTTGGTCTTATGCAGAGGCTAAGGGGCTTTCCATGTGCTGGAGGGTAATAGGAAGAGAATTCTAACACAAGCTGGTTTTAAGGGCACTTCATATCTACGAGAGGAAAAGACATAAATAAAAAGTCACATGATGAGGTATAAGCAGAAAACCACAGAGCAGAGGTCTAGAGCAAGGGTACAGGAAAAAAATGAATGAAGCCTAATCCCATTTCTCAAAGTGAAAAAGGGCTGCACAAGTGCTTCCTGCACCATGATCTTTGCAGCCATGTTCATTTCTGACAAAATATTGATGCCTCTTTATAAGTTTGCTGTTGTGACCAGGGTATCTTGGTAGCAGAGAAAGATGCTGACCTTCATATTCTTTTGCTTTTCTTTCTGCTTCCTTTCCCTTAACCTTAGAAGATGCTCAGGCTACTTGCAGGAGGGAAGGATGGGAACTGACAGCCATTCAGAGTAATGAAAGCAACAACACCATTTCAAAACTAGAACTAGTTCCAGATGAAAACCTGTTTAAATTACTAGACTTCAGGCACGGACAAAACCAGTGATTTTGTAAAACACCATACACTTCTGCATTCAGTAAAGGGGATGATTCTGACCAATACTCCAAGAATTTCAAGGGGCAGGTTTTAGGGGCTGGACCTAGAAGTAGGTTTTATTACAAAAATAATAGTAGGTTATTATTACAAAAATAATAATTACATACAAATTCCTCTATGTGGCATATGACGACCACTTTTTTAACCCAGTAGCAATAAAAAAAATCTTCCACGAAGTCTCCAATTCCTGCTACACAGCCCATGAAAAATAAATTGGCCAAGGTTTAACTAAACCACACTAACAGGTATAATATAGCTTAGATCTATTTCATCAGAAAAATTACTATTCCATGCAGACTCAAAAGCTTTCAGACTATACATCTGATGTATTTTACACAGTGATTGTTGTACTATAAAGACTAGTTGGGATAGATTTGTCTATTGAGGGAAGTGATCACTACTGTTGCAACTATGCTGTATCTAATAATACAATACAAATGCTTCATTTTCAGCACCTTTCAGACAGTGGCTATCTCCAAGTATGATAACAAAAGTTATATCAGTCCCTGCATCATAATGCAAACCCACTTGGGAAGAAATTATTCTATGATGAATTCCAGAGATTTATTCTCCCATGGGAAAATACATGCAGGCATCCAATAGAAAGCTTAGGTAGGGAAATTATTTTAATTTAATAGTTTCAACTTATTCCATAATGATTATTTTCCTGAAGTTTACATACACTATCAGACTCCTTAAACAAAACAGAGGAGAGAGAAAACTGGTAATGATGTATGCAATTTTATTTTGACTATACATCATTTTCATCCAATATTTTATTCATATTTATTTTTTTCTTTCCCTTTCATTCTCATGTTGCAATTAATTTCCCAGAACAAAAAAGGGGAGAGGGATGGGGTATGCTGACAGAATATTTGAGGTATATTTTTCATGTCTAATTGAAAGCTATTTTTGTAAACTTTTTTTCCTGCTTGCTTGGCACCTAGTTCAAAACACACAAGCCTGAAATTCAACAAAAACAATGTATTCCAGTTGAGATGGACAACTCAAGGAGAAAAAGGTGACACAGTGTTAACCCTTTTCATATCCAAGTCCATAAGGGTAGCAGCCAGCATGAAGGTCAAGTAAAGCATCCAGAGCAGCTTCTAGGAAGATTGAGGACTGCCAAATGCCATCACCACTGTGTATACCTCACTTGATACAATACCAAACATCTGTCAGGTTGACATACGTCTTGATCCCATCAGGCATATCAGGCTCAACATATGGCTTGAACAACCTATATACTGTACATCACCCTTAACTTATTCTTTAATGCTTCAGTGGTGGTTTATACTGAAGGAAGAAAATACACAATTTGCTTAAAAATTAATCCTATTCTCTTGCTTTTCTTTTTTTTGTGTCATGAGCACTAATCACACAGCACACAGGAGAATAAAAATTAGAAAGTGAAAAAATGTTGACAGTTTCCTAGTTTCTAGTATTTCAAGAGTGGTATTCATTGTGCTGACATAAGTTTCTCCCAACATAAATATTTGTTAAGTATCACGAAGAGACTAAAAGTTCCATCACATGTAAATCTCGAGCACTTAAGACCTCAGTTCAACTAGGCAACTATTTCAGCTATCTTCTAGGATTTACTGTTCCCAGAGCAGAGGACAAGGAAAAGAAGTAACATGTGTTTCTCATCAACTTTGGTGCAAAGTCAGCCAGCATAACGTGAACACATTTCACAAATGGCTTAAAATAATCCTGGATCACTTTGCTTTGAAGTAAAGGAGAAGAACCCATATGGGACACTTCACTGGTTCTTTTAGGGGGACAGAAACCTTCATCAAAGTGTGAGAGCAGCCATCATCAGAGCCAATTATTCCATATGCTCTCTCAAACCCAGATTCTCACAACCCAGTTTTGTTCATGTACATTAAGACCATCAAGGGATGATCAAGTGTGGCTGAACTAGAAAGCAGCTGATGACATCTTTATTGTGCCAAACAGAAACAGAACAGTCAAGCCATCTGTGTTTGTATGCTTATTTTTAAGATTGTTCAAACAGTTCAGGTCACATTACAAAAAAAAAAAAAATATAGTAAATTATAAATTGATTTTTTTCTCCCTAAATAACTGTGTCTATATATGTGTGTAGACAAAATAGCACTCCTTAATGGCTGGCATACGCATGGGATGGGCACAAATCAATGTATAATTTGTTATACTTCTATTTGTAATTCAATATTTGTGCTTTGAACTGTTGCAGTTGGTGGGGCTGCACAGGATAATTAAACACATGAATATGCAACAGGTTTTTTCAGGAATAATCTTCTCCTACCCAAAAGTGATTGCTGTAAAAGCTTGCTCAATTATTCTTATGTTATGGAAGACTGAGGAGAGATCAAGGAAAATAAAGTCAAAACGTATTGTATTTGCTTTTCCCCCCTATTTTATTCAGTGGGATATGAATTATGGAATCACTACTGGCTTGGAGAGCTGGAACAGTTCAGAGAGGAGGAGTGATTCAGCAGCCTTGCATGACTTACAGAAGATGCAAATGCAGCCTTTCCTGGTGTTTTAGGATCTTCGGATGTTTGTAGCAATATTTTGAAAGTACATAAACAGGAGAGAAATGTTATTGTTGCTGAGCTTGACAGCTACCCCGAGTCTGACACAATTCAGGTAAAGAAGAAGTAACCGCCACCGGAACAGTGCACCAGTTGAAAAGTCCTTCACATAAAGGGCGTTGAAAAGTAATCAGAAAATGGGCAGGCTTCAAGGTCAAGCAGGGTTTCTCCACAGCCTGCCAGCCAAAGTAAATACACAGACTCTTCTGAAAACATGAAGTTCAAAGCCTTCTGAACTTCTGATGGTCAAAGCAACAAAACAGCTAAAGGATTACATTTTATATATATATATCTATCTATATTTACTGGTAGGCCTGAACTCAAGACAACCTCTCATGCAAAGTTTCTCCGAGGTCTAAGATCTTGGCAATCCGTAAATGCGCAGATGATATTCTAAGTGCTTTCTCTCAGCACATTCAATACCTGACCCAGTTCCCCCTTGAAAATAAATCAGAAACCATGCTGTATCATCACAATATTCTTCCTGACCAGGGGGAGTGTACAAAATGGATCTCTGTATTACATCCTGAAATGAGAACATAATTTCTTTCACCTGTGGTTTGCCATTACTTGAAGTTCCTCTAAGTTAAGACATTATTTATTTATTGGCAAGTACACCGAATTATTACAGAATAAAAACACATTTAATCTATCCTGTTGCTCAAACAGCATCATGGAGATGTAACTGATAAAATACAGTACATCAATGCAAGACAACTGCCTAGCTTAGAGATTGACCACATAAAAATGATCGCCAGTTCAGTTCAGGAACAAGAGACATCTGAGAAATTATAATTTTTTATAGTATTATTTTTTCGGGTTCCAAGCTTGGCTTGTGTGGGAAATGTACAAATCACTTGAACCTTTCAGTTCCAGATTGCTGGTCTGAATACAAGTTAAGTCAGTGACACAAACAAGACAAATTTATATGACGTGGTTTCAGGCCAATTCCAAACCACATCCCATTACAGTGCAGTCTAGAAAGCGTGTAGAAGCCATTGGAAAAGCTCTACTGGCTTCAAAGCAGAACCACTAGTGAACATAGCCACCCACCCACTGGGCACCATGGGCAAGCAGGCAGCTGCTCATCAAGAAACTCCTATTTGCATCATCGCTATTGCCCAAATCAGTACCTTCAGAAACTTAAATTTCTCTGTGATTCTTTCATTTTTGTTCTTACTTCTTCATAAAAGTTCACCAGAAAGGATGAGCTCCACTGCAGTTTTGCTTAGTTATAGTTTACACAAAGCCTGCCACAGTGAGGTCACAGTCTTGCCTAGGCACTTGACTACAGTGCAATTAATTTTCGACCATAACTGGTAATTAGAATTATCTATGGCTCTTCATACCAAAAGCCAATACAGCTTAAGCAATCAACTGCTGTTAGATACCCTTTACCTATGCATGGCATATCCATGTCTGCTATATGCATGAGAAAATCATAGCAGTGGATTCACTGAACCTAGTCCTTCTCTCTGCATTAGTTTTATATTGGCATTTACTGCAATAATATAGTATCAGTTTGGGGAATTATAAGCAAAAAATCACACCTGCCATTTTTTCACCTGATATATGTTAGAAAACACAGCAGCATAGAGTCTGCCCTTTCAGAACCTGGCAGCAGAAAGGATTCCCCCTGGGAAAATCTTGAAGACATTCAAGAAGGTAGAGTTTCATTATCCTGAAGTGAATCTGAACAAACTCATTTGACCCAGCCCACACTTAGATGAAACACACATACAATGACAAAAAGCAGCAAGTCAAAGTCCTCAGAAGGACCACAAGAAATGTGACTGCAAGCCACAAGAAGAGGACTGAGTCTCAGTAAAGAAAAGAGCAAATGCAGCATGGTTAAACTTTAATTATATTTGGCTCCCTCCAAACAGATGCTCGCAGACAGATTTCTGTTTCACCCACTAATGACTGTCATACACGATCATGTCACTGATTTCAGAGGGCTGCAGGGTTTATACACTTGCAGGCAAAACTGACAAGACACAACTGAAGAATAGTCACAAAACCCAATACCCTGCTTCATCCAAAAAGGATATTCAGATCCCGTGATGGAGATAAGAGAACTGGGATCTGCCATGCCGTTTCAGGAAGAGGAATAATCTTCCAGACTGTGCTGGTGCCTGCTACAGCTTCTGCAATGGCCCTCCTGACTGTGGCCTGGGAAGCACTGGATGGTATTTTAGGTGCCTGTGTAACAATTCATTGTTTAGAATAAAAGGGTTCAGCTACCTGACATGCAGTGGCTGGACGATAAACAGCCAGTGACCATGGAACACATTTTGGGAGGATCACCATCAGGCTGACAGTTTTCAGACATATATGGATGCATGTAGGGGAATATAGTTACACTAGTTTTCTCTACAGATATGGAGAAAAAGATGTAATTCCTTCAAAATGGTGTTCAGTGGGCTAAGTATTCCAATACCTGTGGTTTGAAAATGTTTCAATTTTTTACTCTAACTCTGGGGATTAATAATTCTAGTTAAATATATAAGGATCCCGCAGAAGCTATAAAAATAAATAAAAAGGTCTTGATCAAAACCCAAGAAAATCCCAGGACAGAGGGATTTTCTGGGGATGAGACAGAACTACAACTAGAAGGTTTTTGGCACCTCTAGTCCAGCCTTTACCCAGTGTTTTGCCAACTTTAAAAAAAAAAAAAAAGGAAATTTTCAGAAGGTATTCTGGGGAACAAAAATAAAGCACCTTTGCTATATCTGAAGTAACTAAATGCAAGGTTGAGGTGATTATGGGAAAAGACATCCTGGAAGTCTAAAAAGTGGATAATGGAAGAGATCAGTGTAGACCAGCTGGAATTAGGAGATGAGATTTTGAAAGGAAATACAGAATGATAGATGAGATGGTTGACAGAAGTCTTTATGATACAAATGGTTCTCATTTGGAAGCAGGAAACTAACCGAGACAGACAAGGGAAAGGACAGGGACTATGAAAAAAACTCCAATAGTTTGTTTCTTTGGTTAATCATTTCAGATATCAAAATCTTCATAGCACTCCCAGTTTAGTCTCCATCCAGAGTGCTCATCAGTCACTTGTTACTTCCTTAGCCTGTATTTTTCCCTCTACAAGTCTGTACAAGGATCACTTGCTTCTCACTTGCAGACTGCCGCTGCTGAGTGGTTTGTGGGCACTGCATTCACACTGCCTACTCCACAGCCAAAACAGCTATCAGCAAAGTACACCTGACACCACCTGGAAGACAGCAATAGCAAGTGGATGTACATCTGCTTGCAATTCCTGTGTGTTTTTTCCAGCTCTACTATATGTCTTCAGCACATGCCAATTTTAATGTGCTTTTTTTTTTTCCCTTGGACATATGTACATCATGCAGGCAAGGTGTGTGTTTATTTCCACAGATACTTCACAGCTGGCCTCAGCATTGATAGCTCAATACTCATGCACTGAGATGTGGAGCTGGGAGCAAGTTTGTTGTAAACGCCCTTTCTCCTGGGCTCCCTTTTTATTCTTCAGATAAAGGCACTTCTGCACTTGGCAGACAAGGGCTGTGCTGGTGGGTAGCAGTGGATGGAGAGCAGAAGAGCAGTGCCACCCTACATCCACTCCTTCTCCACATGCTCCTTAGCACTCAGGGGCCACCACTTTGCCTAAGACATAAAAATGGGGAGCTGTCTGCTCCTGCATGCTGGCAATACGGTCAGGGCTAACCCTGTCCTTAAGTGGCAATAAGGTCAGGCATCATCCTGTCACCGTGGGACTTTCCCAGGCAAGGAGGAAAGTGTGCGTGGGCTCCCACAGGTATGCATCACGTTTACGTGATGTGAATGCCCATCTCTTTACCATTGTTTTGCCTCCCGACTTTCAGCTGAAACTGTTCCCATCAACCTGTCTCTTTGCAAAATTGTCATATTCTCCAAAGAACAGGTTCTGTGAAATAGATTTTAAAAAAAACCCAAAGCAACAAAACATAACAAACAAATCTGGATGATTCAGGGTTATATTGATGGTTCTCACAACACAAATCCAGTATTGGGTTTGAGCAGCATAGCTCATAGTTCAACTCAGACCTACAACAGTAAACGTAGCCCAGATTGTGTATGAAATAAATTCTCCTACAACAAAAGCGGTAGCACATTTGAAAGATGAATGGCAGTGGCATCGCTTGAAGCATTGGTTCCAGCAATCCCTGGACTCAAAAAAGCAAATCTGCTTTAGGATTATTTAGAAAACTAGGAGGAAAAATATAAGTGAGAGATAAAAAGAGGCCAAACATTCAGATTGCTACACTTTGGAAGCTACAATCTGTTGCTTCCAGGAAAATGCATAGCTCTGCTACTGATGAACCAGAGGAATGACATTGGAAGGTACCATATCCATTTACAGGATCCTAGATGTGACATAAGTTACTGAATAAGTACATCTCTTAGCGGTACCAAGAGACACATTCCACTTATTTGGTCACTAGCTGATGAGGCAGGAGGTCTCCATGGGTTATTAGGGGCTTACCCCCTTCTGTTTATTTGGGATTGTCCCATCTCAGCCCCAAAAGCAGACCACAGCTTTTAATCCTGTCAGATTTCTTGACTTACTGTTTTGTTTACAAATGGTCTACTGTCAGCCACTGTTTGACTTTAATAAAGATTTAGTGACTAAATACATGCCCACATTTCTGGGGATGCAGTGCTGGGAGATATGAACTTGAACATTTGTTTCTTGTCTATCAAAGAGGAAATGTTTATATTTTCATTTTTTTCCCCCCTCAGTGTTTTCAAACAAAACAGGAAAGAGGTCTCTAATTGTTATTTCTTTCAACATTTGCTCAACTATGAATTCACTCAGCCTTTTTTACAGTAAATGTCACTTGCTTACATGCAAGATAATTGCTCATTGCTGCAGAGTGGGTGAAAAAAAAGCAGGGAATAAAACAGCAGCAGTGGACAAGAATCAGTACGTTCCTGCATTTGGAGAGCCACATCCCATCTTGGTACAACTTCACCCAGAGGAGAAATGTGCTTTCACCAGGTAAGGATATGGACTTTACCTTAACTCACGTTAAATCACCTGAAACAGAGGGAAACCCTCAGGTCAAGTACTAGGTTGCAAACTGTACAGAAGTGCTGACAGAGCTATTTTACTTGTGCCTTGATATTTTTCAAGTGACTGATTTTACAAATACATTGCTAACCATGCAACTGCATGAATACTGTGTTTGTTTATTCTCACATCAGTGACTGAGAAGCTGTAAATAGGTGTGACAGCTGCAGCATCTCCTCTGTTGTCACTGCTCTCTACTCCTCCTGTGAGACAGGCAGTGAATGGGATGGCTACTAGGACTGACAGGAGCATAGTACGATCCCCAGGCAAAAAGTTATACGTGATCTATATACAGTAATCTACCCTGCTAGATTTATTTGAACCCCTTGCACTGGTTACGGGTAGACCTCCTGGAAAGCAGCCCCTGAGGTGAAGGATCTTGGAGCCCTGGTAGACAATAAGTTAACCATGAGCCAGCAGTGTGCCCTTGTGGCCAGGAAGGCCAATAGTATCCTGGGGTTCATTAAGAAGTGTGTGGTCAGTAGATCAAGGGAGGTCATCCTCCCTCTCTAGTCTGTCCTGGTGAGCCCACCTATGGAATACTGTGTCCAGTTCTGGGCTTCCCAGTTCAAGAGAGACAGGGAACTACTTGAGTGAGTCCAGCAGAGAGCAATAAAGATGAGGCCTCCCCAGTGCTGAGTACAGGGGGACAATCACCTCCCTACTCCTGCTGATCACACCATTTCTAATTCAAGCCAGGATGCCATTGGCCTTCTTTGCCACCTGGGCACACTGCTGGCTCATATTCATTCACTTGTCAGTTAGAACCCCCAGGTCCCTCTCCACGAGACAGCTCTCCAACCACACTTCCCCAGGCCTGTAGCGCTGCACGGGGTTGTTGTGGCCCAAGTGCAGGAGCCGGCACTTGACCTTGTTGAAACTCATCCCATTAACACTGGCCCAGTGATCCAGTCTATCCCAGTCTCTCTGGAGAGCTCCCTATCCTCACGCAGAACAACACACCCACCTAACTTGGTGTCATCTGCGAATTTACTGATTTTAGACTCTATGCTCTCATCGAGATCATCAATAAAGACGTTAAAGAGAAACGGTCCCAACACTGAGCCCTGAGGAACACCACTAGTGACCTGCTGCCAGCTGGATTTAATACCATTGGCCACTACTCTCTGGGCCCGTCCGATCAGCCAGTGCTTGATCCAGCAGATCACATTCTCATCCAGGCCATGCACAGCCAGTTTTTCCATTAGAAATCTATGGGGAACAGTGGCAAGTGCTTTCTGGGAGTCCAGGTAGACCACATCCACAGCCTCTCCTTTGTCCAGTAGTCAGGTCATCTTGTCATAGAAGGAGAACAGGTTTGTCAGGCAAGATCTGCCTTTCCTGAACCCATGCTGACTGGGCCTGATCCGCTGGTTGTCCTCTCTATGGCTTGTAAGAGCACTCAAGATGATCTGCTCCATGACCTTCCCTGGTACTGAGGTCAGACTAACAGGTCTACAGTTACCTGGGTCCTCCTTTCTGCCTTTCTTGTAGATGGGTGTCACATTTGCTAACCTCCAGTCCATTGGGACCTCCCTAGTTAGCCAGGACTTCATATAAATAATGTAATGTGGCTTGACAATCACATCTGCCAGCTCTTTCAGCACCCTGGGGTGTAACCCATCCGGTCCCATAGATTTCTGTGCAACCAAGTGGCGTAGAAGGTCCCTGACCATCTCTTCTTTAATCATGATAACCTCTTTACTCTCTTTACTCTCCTCTAGAATCAAATTTAAGGTTTTTAATGGAAATGGCAAAGCCAACAGTTTTAGAAATAGTGAGCTGATTCCCAGGACCTGGCCAGCATTCTCTACATTAATTCAAATCATACCACGCTATGTACTTGAGGCAGACACTAGCGTTTGGCCAAAGCTGCCTTTCATAGGTGTCCCCCATGTCCCTTCACTTCCTCTGTGGCACGTGCTGGCACCCAAAGGCTTCAAGGAACAGCAAGGGTTTGCTGTTGTGGCAGCCTGTATAGCAGCTTATATCAGCACATCATCTCCTGCCTTCTCTGTGCCCTCCTCTGCTGCCAGATATGTATATCAGTGGTCAGGAGACAAATGTTTTAGAGGCAGGATTGTTTATTTAGTCATCCAAATGCCCATCTTTAAAGCACAGTTATGGGTATTAAGTACACTAAAGTGATAAGCAAAAGATACACCATGAAGAGCACCCATGCTGAAAATTACAGCTGGCTGGGTAAAGAAGGTTAACTGTGAATGTACAAAGCACAGTTGTAAGGGAAGTCGGGAGGTGTATAGCTCTTCTCACACTTCATAAGATTACAGGACAAATGCATTGCTAAACTACTGTAGAGGACAAGGGAGAGCGAGCACAGCAATTCAATTTCTTCTGCTTCTGTTTCATGTCCGTGAGAAATGCCAGAGAATGCACCAGGAGAATAAAACATCTGCCACCCTGACAACAAATCAATGCAAGATTTCACCTCCTTGCCCATCTGCACAGTTTCACAGCATGCTCAATCAGATGGCTCAGAGACCAATACAGAATGAACCATTTCACAGCCTGGATCCTATTACAGAACAACCATTTGCCATGCTTTAACATTAAACACATATCCTATAAAGTTTTCCTCTGGATCTGTGGAGGGAAAAATACCATAGGACAGACAAAGAGAGAGGAGTGTTTGTGAATGCTTTTTCAATATTCTTCTCCAAGTGACTGCTGAGCTCAGCATCTAGAGAAGAGAATTCAGAACCTCTCAGATCGAGGTTGTAAACTGTTCTGCTCCAGCTGGAGAGCAACCAAAACCCTAAACAGAGCAGAGGGAGTGGCATTTTTACTCCTGGGGATTTAGATTCTACATCTAGCACCACTCAATTTTTACTAATCTGCAGCACAGTAAAGGCTATGAAGACATACTAACATGCTTCAGTCTTTAGTAAGATAACTGAGAAAGTCTCTGCAGTGTTGCTTACTCTCTCAGTTACTGTAGCCTTTTAGTTTGCTGGTCTGTTCCACTTGCATCTCCTGTCCCTGAACAGAAGAAACGTTTACTCTTTGGAGAAAGGTCCATAAAAATTTATGGGATGCATCAATGATGGTAAGGCAGAAAGATGAAAGAAGAAAGCCAGTTTATTTCAGGTGGAACTCACTTTTAAAGAAAACCTATTACAATACCTCAAAATGCTTCACCACTTATTGCAGATTTCCAAGGCATTTAATTATATACTTAATTTAAACTGAATTGTAGTTTAAAGGATTGCTCACATACTTGAATAAAATACTTAATTGGGGGCTGGGAGAATTTAAGCATGATCAGCTGCTCCAAGTCCTTGGCTTCAGGGACTGATAGCTTTTATCAGTCACAGAATCCAGCACACCTTCCCATGTTTTGCAATTGCTCATCCAGTTGTTTCCTCAGAGAAAAAAAAAAAAAGCCACAGTGGAAGTCAATGGAAGTTTGGTTTTGTTTTAGCCACACACAGCTCATTCCTACACTATTCCCCCTTTCCTAACATGTGAAAGGCTTACAAGCAAAAGTACAACAAACAGAGCCAGATGAGGTTAAAAGCTTATTGAAATAAATAAATGAATTTCAAGACTGAAGATAATCATTTACAAAACAAAAGGAATTGGCCCTGTGTCCAACAGTCTGCTGCAAAGAGGCGCTGAGCTTTTCTGAAGCAACTGTAACATTTATATTTTCTAACTAGCCACTGCTTGGCAGTTTTTGGTTCTGCCAGCTAGGAGGAGTGTGGAATTCAGCTTTCAGAAAAAAAAAGACTAAAGATTCAGCCTATGAGTATGTGTCATTTCAAACAACTAGTGCTGCAAGACAGACCTGAAAGCACTGTGTGGGTGTGCGAGCCAGGAAGTCAAAGGATGGGTAGTGACTACCGCTAACAGAATCGGTTCTGGCTGCCGCGAACACGCCACATGGTGCTATTTGCAGGGAGAGATCTTCCATTCTCTGTTGCCTCTGCTTTCTGTAATCCTTCCAAAGCTGCAGAGCATAAATTCAGTAAGTGTTCAGTGATCCTGGTCTCGGCATCACAGCTGGCCATGGGTTTTTCTCCTCAATGTTCAGTGCTCAACGTAGGGCCAGCTATTGTTCACTGCAGCACCAGAGGGGACAGGAGAGCACACTCTGGTCACTCAGCATCTTCAAAACAGATGACAAGGAGTTCACAGATTTCATTCTGACCCTTTATGTTCTGAAGTCCTAACAGCTTACATATGCAATGTCAGGATCATGTTTGCCAAAGGCTTCCACTGCATTTATCCTGCCGCTACTCTATGGAAATGGAGCAATCCCTGACATATCCACTGGCATGAGAGTTAGATCAAGCCACTAATGGGTGATGCGACTGTCACCAGTTTACAACCAATTTTCAAGGACTTCCTTTTCATGCTTGAGCATGTATCCACTGAAAAGAAGTGCTTATAACAACAACACAGAATTATCACAATTTCAAAACACAACTTTAAAAATCATCATCCCTTTGAAAAGTGGAAGGGATTAACACTAATCCTGTTTAGGATACTATGCTTACCAAACCAGAAGCCTGCCAAAACAACAGTCAGAGGACTCCAACAGACATCACTGGCTTAGGCAGACAGTGCAATTCATGACAGAAAATAGAAAGGTACATCCCAACAGACAAATGTAGCAAGGTATGAGAGATGGTCACTGCTGAATTTACTTGGGTGGCTGTTCTAATTTTCTGCTTTCTTCATCACTTCACTTTGTTTGAATGGTCTAATATTTTCTTTCATCAATGATTTAATTTGATAGTGCACCAGTGGTCACCAAAGCATCACGCTGCTTTACTAAATCCCATGCAACTCTTTGAATCATTTGAAGGCTTTTTTTTGGTTTTGCATAGTATGTAAATAAAGTTAAGAAGGTGGTGAAACTAGCTTCCTAATGACCAGCAGCATCCATCCCATTTCCACCAAACCTAAACCAGAAGCTCCACCTCCATGTCTGCAGCTCATCAATGAATTGAGAAATTCAGCCTAGATTAGCCAAAATGAAGCTTTTACAAAAAAAAAAAAACAACCAACCAAACACCCAAAACAAAACCAAACCAAACAAACAAAAAAAACAAAACAAACCAACCAACCAAAAAAATCAGTCTAGATTTTCTAGCTGATGGATCCCGAGGATCCATTGTCATTGGGCTATCCAGTTGCTATGCTGAAACTCAGTTCCATCAAATCTGACATGAGCATTACTGCTCAGTATACAACAGGGTTGGGCTCTTACTGCTAAAGAAATACCAGGCTCCTGAACAAGCAAGATGTTTGGCTCCTTCAGTCTACATCCCCCTTACCTGCCATCTGTATCTGTTTTCTATGTACAACAGGACCACAGCTGTTGCTGCCATCAACTGCATTGTGAAAGGGTCCTGCTTTACCTTTCTAAAGCATGTGAATGTGTCCTTTGCAGTCATCTTACAAATCTCCACTCCACATTCAACAAAGATGGAAATAATGTGAGATCTGATCTTTTCGTGAACTCTTTAGCCTATGTCTGCTGAAAATCATATCATTGATTAATAAAGACATCTCACAGAATTAGTCTCACAGTTAAACAGCACATGAAATAAAGAAATTATTTCCAGTATCTTCTAAACCTCCCTGTGCAAGGGTGCACATAACTAGACTGCACAAACACATGCACGACATGAGCCACATCCTACTTTTCTTTCCCTACCACTCCCCTCCTATAACACACTCCTTCTAGCATTCAGCACTTGCTCTGAGAAACAGGTCATGCTCTTAATTGCTAGAAATACCGTCACTCCAAAAGACATAGTCCCAGCCTTCCCTGGATTAATAATATGACCAATATTAGATTTCCTCTTGCTCTTCTAGGACATGAATTGCAAAATATTCTCGCCCCATCTGTGCCAGGCTTTGAGATATCTCATTATAAACAAGTGGACAGCCTTGTAGCTGTTACTGGAAGAACACAGGCGTGTTCAAGTGCAGTAAGTGCTAAGTGTTTTTCTGCATTGGAATCACTGCTTTTAGCATCCTTAACAGCAATTACAAGCACAATCCTAGAACAACAGCCTCCTCTGAAATGCAGTATCAACACTTTATAAAATTGGTATGTCCAAATCTCCACAGAATTTTCAAAAGCTTTGCTGGAACAGAAATTTCTGCTATACAAGACTTGGAAATGCAGTCTGTCATGTTACTTCAGTACTAAGAAGAGTGCAGGGATTCTTTGTGTTCCCCTCACTAATAAAAATCTAATGCAGTTGCGCCAAGCAGCTAGCAAAGACTCCTCCAAAAACTTATTCTCATCTCAACTGCTGGACACATCCTGGATGAGGACACCACCAATTTCTTCATACAGAACAGGATTATACAGCTGGTCCCTCTGGCTGTGCCATACCACAGCTAGGCATCAGGACTTAAGCTTGAACTTTGAGCATCCAAGACATCCTTAATTAAACTCAGAGCAGCTCTTTCAACTTCCTGATGCTTTGATTCTATTTATTATAGGTCAAGACATTCTGAATGAATCAAAGGATGCCTGAGAAAATTACTTTAACCTTTGGGAAAAAGCAGAGCTGGTAGAGTAATGGTCAGTGCCTTATTATGCTGTACATAAGTGAGCACTGAACTGGTAATGTAGCAGAATGTCTACATCCTCCTAGCTAACATTATTAAATGTTTGCTACTATGAATCAAAACGGTTTTGTCTCAGGCCTTGGATTATCATCTAGGCAGCTTTTGACAAGGAGAGGTTCATGGATCTTTAAATCCTGATTCTCCATGTGGTTTGGCTTAGACCTTATTTTTTGGCAATCACACTTTTAAAGAAGAGAGTGGAATAAATCAGTCCTAAAATCACACCAGCAATGTCAAAGTTTCCAAATGACCACCCCATTCAGTACTGTCACACATAGATTCTCCAAGTACAAGCATTACCAAAAGGCCTGTCTCTTTCTGGAGACAGGCAATGAATACAGCTTTCTTTGCACATATATAGCACACAGAGCCACACGCACAAGCTCACACTGAGCGAGTACCCTGGATTCTGTTTTGAGCTGGAAGGACTCACAGAATGTTAGGGGTTGGAAGGGACCTCGAAAGATCATCAACTCCAACACCCCTGCCAGAGCAGGATAACCTAGATCAGGCCACACAGGAATGCATCCAGGTCTGTTTTGAATGTCACCAGAGAAGGAGACTCCACAACCTCCCTGGGCAGCCTGGTCTGGTGCTTTGTCACCCTCATCATGAAAAAGTTCCTCCATATGTTTACATGGAACCTCCTATGCTCCCACTTGCACCTGTTTCCCCTTGTCCTATCATTGGACGTCACTGAGAAAAGCCTGGTTCCATGCTCCTGACACTCGCCCCGTACATATTTATAAACATTAATGAGGTCACCCCTCAGTCTCCTCTTCAATCTGAAGAAACCCAGCTCCCTCAGCCTTTTATCATAAGAGAGATGCTCCAGTCCCTTAATCATCTTTGTGGACCTGTGCTGGATTCTTTTGAGCAGCTTCCTGTCCTTCTTGAACTGAGGGGCCCAGAACCGGACACAATATTCCACATGCATCCTCAGGGCAGATTAGAGGGCGAGGAGAACCTCTCTTGACCTGCTAACCACACCCCTTCCAATACACCCCAGGATGCCATTGGCCTTCTTGGACACAAGGGCACATTGTAGGCTGATGGTCATCCTGCTGTCCACCAGGACCCCCAGGTCCCTTTCCCCTACGCTGCTTTCCAAAGGGTCAGTCTCCAACCTATACTGGTACATGGGGTCGTTCTTCCCCAGATGCAAGACTCTGCACTTGCCCTTGTTATATTTCATTAAATTTCTCCCCACCCAACTCTCCAGTGTGTTCAGGTCTCACTGAATGGCAGCACAGCCTTCTGGTGTGTCAACCACTCCTCCCAATTTTGTGTCATTAGCAAACTTACTGACTGCACTCTGCTCCCTCATCCAGGTCGCTGATGAATATATTGAACACCAGACCCGGTACCAACCCTTGAGGGACTCCACTAGATACAGGCCTCCAGCTAGACTGTCTCATTGACCACAACTCTCTAACTTCTATCCTTCAACCAGTTCACAATCCACCTCACTACCCGATCATCCAGACAACACTTCCTCAGTTTAGCTGCAAGGATGCTGTGGGGGATGATGTCAGTAAAGCATTCTTTACTAAAACATACCAAAACCACAAATCTATACCCTCTTTGTTTTAGTACCTTTGTATTAGCTTGATGTAGAAAGACCACAGAGCTAATAAGACACTGAATCCCTCTTGACTCGTCAGATGGAGAATACGTAAAGAAAATGCAGGAAAACAAATGCTCTCTGGTTTCTCTCTGCTGATACAGCAGAGTACAGTGATCCTAACTGTGCATCCTCTAGCATCCAGAAATTTCATCAGAAAGGAATTAAAGGATACCACACTTTGTCTGGTATTTCTGGAAATGCAGCAGCTCTGTTCAGGAGCTGGGTGCCTAAATATGCCAAGCTCTGTGCACACACCAGCTATGCAGCATAGATGTGGGCAGTCCATGTCTTCTGGCAAATATGACTGTTAAATTGAACATGTCCTAAATGAAGTCAGTTTAATCTGTGTACTCCGGTGCTTTCCAGAAGCTACATAGCTCTTAATAATATGTTTCATAACTTGTAACTCTGACAAGGCTATAGGTAGCTATAGAGTTTCTTTAAGGTACACCAAGAACCACTGCCCTGTTTTGGGAAAACTGACCTGAACTACTACCAATGAAAGTGACTTGATCACTGACCAGACCTGAAATCCTGGTCTAGAAGAAAGGGTAATACCAAATACAAACCCAGAGAAATATAAATTTTCTTTATTAGTTAAATGGTTTTATTTTCTGTGCCAAACTTGTTCACTTGTTTCTCTAGCTCTCAAAGCGTGTTGTGTTTTGTTCTTAATAAAAAAACAAACCAAACCATCAACACTACCATACAAAGTAAGGATTAGAAAAATGCAACTTTCAATTATTGCAAATAAACACAACGAATTCAACTTACTGTATTTCAAATCCTCTGAAGTTGTTTACAAATAACATGGAGACTAAAGGGATAATTCATATGTATACCACATATGACTGAGACCAAAAAAAAAAATCCACAGAAATGGGCATGCTCCTAAATCTTTTAATAGTTCTTCCCTGTTCTAGATGTAAAAGAAGAAAAGATCACTTATCTGAAAATTAAAAGAATATTTTCATGGTATGAAGATATACCAAACCATAACAAAATTGCAAGTTTTAGAGAGCCATTCCTCATTTTCAGTATGAAACAAAAAAAATGCAGAAATCACTTAAGGAAAAGTTAAATTGCAAATATAAATCTTGAAAAACACAGAATTGTCATTTTGGCTGCAGGTGCTGCTCACCTTATGTCAATTTTTATCATACTGAAGACTGTGACATCATCTATTTCTTTTCTTTCTTCCCATTTTTTCCCACTACACACCTCTATTTTTTCAAGTTGGATACACATTTCAGCCCTGCTCCCATTAATTCAGATGCAACTTTAATTGTTACAGTTTTTTTTTCCTTCAGAAATGCTTTAGCCAGTGTTTGAATGAATAGCAATTTTAGTGTGTCAGAAGCAAGGAGGGGGCAGCTCACCACTGTGCATCTGACAGCAAACCCCTGACCCCTGCTGAAAAGCACTGAGTGCTCTTAGCCTGGATCCAGTGCTCAGCATGCCCCCAAACCAGGCTTTTACTCCAGAAGCGAAAGTATCTATAAGAGGAGGCTATTTCTGAGGTTACCTAGACTACAAGAGCACTCTGAAATCACCAAACACCACACAGAAATGAGCCAGTTACACAGCTTGGCAGTGGCTGTATGTATTCGGCACAGCATCTTGAGGTGTACAGGATTACTTCAATTAAAATATGGATTTAAAAAGAAAACACCACTAGCTAATAGGCTTTAAGACTGGGTACAAGTCATGCTTACCAGCACAACTGACCTTAACAAGAACCTACAGAACAGAAGACACCCAAGACCGCACAGCCGACTACTGATGAACACGCACATGCAAACCAGCTTATTTTAACAATGGATTTAATCGTTACAGACAAAAGCTCTTCTTCCTAACAGAGCTAATAAATGTACTATAGCCACGATGTTCAGATGTAGCTGCTTAAGCTGAACATCCAAACCCTTGTGCTGTATCTACACTGTACAGATTTGTAGGCATTATGACCTGACAATCTCCTGTTCCACAACAACAATTTTTATCAGCAAAATGTTATCCTTTCTATAGCATCAAATACATCATTCCAGGGGACATTCATTTATCTTCCTTCTGGCATAGGAAACATTTTCAGGGCCTCTAAGGCACAAACCCTCTCACAGACATATTAAAAAGGAGAGAAGCTGCTGAATAGGAAAGCTGTGGTTTATTTTTACAGTTTTGTATACCCAGTGCTTCTAGAAAGCAGGGTTCCTTGAATCTGGGTGTCTGAAGAGGTGAACAAAACAATACATTTATTCAGATGTGCAAACTTTCACCCACTGAATATTTTAGCAAATGCACCAAAACTGTATTTAAGACATTGTTAATAACTGCATTACCTGACCTTAACATTTTCACCCTGTAATTCACTTCTGTTCTTACATATCCTTTATTAAAGGTCATCTCAATGGACCACACCACCAGATGTGCCACAGAGATGACTAAAAAAACCCAAAAAAATACAAAATGATACAGCAGGGAAAAGTAAGCAATACCTAAATTAAAGGAGCGACACTGCAGTGGGTAAAGCCACTATGGTGACAGGAAGAGTTGCCCAGTTCAGAAAGAAAGGCACGAGGAGCCTGTGACAGGGGAGTATGAGGTAAGTGTAGCATCCACTGTACACAGTGACCTAACAAAAGGATTGATTTCCTCCAGTAGAAAAGTTCTCCTACAGCTCATAAAAAGTTAATTACACCAATACCCCCCCCGAGGACTCCTTCCACAAATGCCCTGTGAAACAGGTGTTATGCAGGTGCTGTGGGGTTTTAACATAAATGCTTTTATTCCTTAAGAAGATGTCACCAAAGGAAAGGCAGATTCCGCAAATACACCAAAATAATACTGAAAATAATACTGAAAAAAAAATAAAATTCATGACTTGTTGTGACAAAGGAAAATAATAAAACAACCCCAGAGGATCAGGAAGAAAAGTAATTCAGTGTAAATTGTTGCACTAGTAACTTCAGTAAATATAAGACATATTTGTACAGGGCACTTCTCTGAGAGGGCAAAAGCACCCAGTGTTGTGACTCTTCCCATGCAGAGAATCCAGGTAGCAGGAATGTGGAATGTGGGACGTCAAGAATAAGGGAGAGCATAGAAGGGGTCCCAGCTTTGGCACACACTACTGATGACTGGTAAAAACTGCCACCGGGCTGCCCCTCTGCTTCTGTGCAACAGGGGCATCCCACTTCAACAGGGAACAAAAGATGGACACAGGGAACTCATTGACCACGCTGAGAAAGACCACAAAATTATTCAACACATGCAAAATTTCCTTTCAACACACCAGTTCTGAGGAAGACCTCAAACCAACAGAAATGATGCTTTCCTCCTCCCCACTGTTCGTTTTCCTTAAAAAATATTCTACTTCAAAATACCTCCAAAGGGAAGAGATTTTTGGACAGACCACTGCTACCTTCAGAAAGGCAAAGTGATGCAGCAAGGATTAGATTTGGTTTCCACCAACCACCTCCAGCTGAAGTCAGTTCTCAGGTAGCAACAGTGCAGATACACACCCCTGGCCCCTACTCTGCCTCTAAATAGGGGGTGATGTTTTTTTGGCAAAAGCTCAAACTTGGATCCAAATCATGCTTGAAAAAAAAAAAATTAGGTATGTACAGCTAGGTATCTGCACGAACAGAAGAAATTATCCAGGAAAAATAGGACATGGCTGTTCAGTGAGTGGGACTTTTCCCAAAGCATAGCCCTTTGTTTAAAAACCTAATTCACCTGGATTCACCAAGATGACTTTTGGCTTTGGGTAGCTTACAGCTGTTACATACTTCCCAGTATATTAAACATCAACACACTGAACACAAATACCCATCATCATCCCTCGAGTTGAAACCCAGAATTTATCTGCAATTTAAATAATTCTTCACGGAAATAGAAGACTATTTCTCTATACGCCGAGCTAGATTTTGTGAGCAAAGACGACAACTTACAAAAGCACAGATGCATAAACAAACGCCAAAAAAAGCCAAATTTCCGATTTCTATTTCTAGTCTGCCTTCGAAGGGAGGGGACATGCCGAGTTCCCACCCCACCCGTCTCGGCCCGAAGGCCGCACAGCCGCACAGAGAAAGCTGGACCGCCGGAGGCAGCCGGCAGCAGCCGGGCTGGGCCCCGCTGCTCGGCGCTAACAGGTGCCGCTTCCTGAGCTTCGCGCAGCAACTTCTCCTCGCGCAGCGCCTACAATTCCAGCTGGGCTTCCCCATCCCCCTCTTTTTTTCCTTAGTTTTTCCTTTCTTCGCCCCCTCCCACTTCCCCAAGCGGCGGTTCTGCCCGGGCTTGCAACCACGACGCCGCAAGTTTGGAGCGGGCAAGAAAGGAGCGGAAAACGAGAAGCGGGGTTGCGTGCCCCGCCGCCGCCCCGGTCCCGTCCCGTCCCGTCCCGTCGCCGGCCCCTACCTGCGCGGCCA
>JANHFX010002253.1:3950-16042 GCA_027560015.1 Chloroceryle amazona
CCTTGTCCACTGGCTGAGTCTCTCTCCCTCCTTCCCTTTCTCTCCCCTGTGGGGAGGGAGGGGGGTTAACAGAGAGCGGCTGTCACAGGGCTAAGGGGCTGCCCTGACCCTAAACCCTGACAATGAACACCACACCCAGAACCTGAATCTGATTTTAGTTTCCTATTTGGAAATGAAGGGAGAAATCTGGCTTGTGGTTAGATATCACTATTCAAGATTTCCTAGAATATATACCAACTATATTCCTCATTAATCACTGTCTACTTCTGTCAAGATAATAGCACAGTAACTCCAGTGAAGTTACAACAAGCTTACAGTAGTACAGCCGATAGCAAAACTTGGCTCGATATCCTCAAACATAAATGGATATTTTATCTGTTTAGTGCACGCTGTCGCTTTTCTTGAAACCGAAACAGTGAAACAAAAGTCATCCTGAAGAGACCAAAAGAAACTTAAATATGTATTTTTTCTAAGCACATGAATATTTTATGATCTATGGTTTCCATAGTGCTTATTTACTTTGTTCAACATTTTGAGTTGTCAGAAAAGGCATCAGACAGAGCAAGAACAGAAAAAGGGAAAAGAAGTCAGGAACAGAGTTCTTATATTTTTCCTTGGGACACAGACATGAGAATATACCAGATATCAACACATTGCAAATAACACATTCATTGTTTACTTCACCCAAACTTAAACCAAGACTTCAACAATCCCCAAAAGTACTTAATAGATAATTTCAGAATTACTGTAGCTGTATTATAATGGCTACAATAAAAATAAGAAGAAGGAAAAGCCAAATCAGGTGTATTTTGTAAAGAGTATTCCATATATTCCATTTTAATTATTATCATTGTCATTAAAGCTGTCTTCAGTACAAGGAGTTTAGCAGCTTAGGAAATTTCTTATTAATATCTACAAGGAAATATTTTCAAGTCACTTAGCTGTGAAAATAGTTTCAGCAAAGTTATCAGGAAGTTTTTCAAATTCCATTTCAAAATCTCTCCAATTCAAAATCTATCACTCTTTTTTCATCAGAATTAAATCTGTATTTGCACTTAGCAGTTCGGTACTGGTTTTAAATGTACCAAAATTTGGCTATTCCTTTCAGGTCATGGCAGAGTAGAAAACAGCAAAGGCCAGCTTGCTTGAGCACAATTTTTTTGGCTGTGTCTTTTCCAAATTCTGTGTTGTCTTCCAGTGAAAAGCAAACAGAAATATTTAAATGACTTAATTGCTTCCCAAGCCTCTACCTAAACTCTTCCTTCAGTCACACTCTCTGCTTTCAGTGAACCTCAACAACAAGGCAAATTGAAAGCTTGCTTTGTTATCCTGCTGTATGGCACCTGAATGGTGCCAAACAAAACTAAGTTAATTCAGAGCTCTTAGGGAAAGGATTTCTCTCTCTGACTCCTCCCCCATACCAAACAAAGAAAAAAACAAGCTTTTTTTTTCTCCTCTCAGTATTAACTAACAGCAGAGACAATAAAAAAATGTGCTCTTCCTGACGTGACAATTTACATACACTCTGCTTCCTCTTCTTATTTCTTCTGAGTCTCCATGTGATTTCTCATCATTATTATTCATCTCCAGAAAGGCGTTACCTCTTATGGTATGAAGTGGTTTTATGTGGAATCCTTGTAATGCAGGAACTCGTAACCATAATCTAGGCTGAAATGTGTAACCTCAATTGGTGTGGTTTAAAAATTTACAAAAAATGTGTTTCCTAGAGCAATCTAACTTCTCCTTTTGCTACAACAACGAAGTAAACCCATTAGGAAGGCTACGAGTTTGAGCAATTAATTACACACTACATAATATTTTATAGTTTTCTAAAGACTTTAAAGTCCTTTCCAAACGTGATGATTCAAAACCAAACTCAAACAGACTAGGAAAATAAATGGAACTACTGCAAAAGCAAATTACATTTAGATTCTGGGAAATTTAGGGTTCTGATTCTTTTTTTTTTTCCTAAGAATTCAGTGAAACAATTTTGACTCTGCATTTTGCAGGAAATGGAAACACAGACATTAAAAATTTCACTTAAAATGATAGAAAGCCAAGGTTTCTTTTATGAAAAAGCTTTGACTCTTAAGTATCTCACAGAGGTGAAGAGTTCCGAAGGTGCAAATGTGGTCTGCCCCATAATCATTACAGACAGACTCAGGGCTGGATCCCACCTCATGTTTTCTGTCTGTATATCCTCCCATTGCTGTGCTACTGCATCATGACAACGTAAAGAACGAGTAACTATTGCTTAGAGTTTCATGTTTATTCCATAACTAATGTCATAATCATATCAAAAAAAGATGTATAGAAGACTATAAACATAATATCAAAAATCAAGTGTACCACTGACATGCCAAAGACTTCAGCAGACACTCAAATCACACAGTTTGCAAAGGTGTCCTTTGTCAAAACAAAATAATTAGAATTTAGGTTCAAAGTTAGAAAAAAGACAAGGACAAATGCTGGTGCTCATACAATTGAGTTAGAATTTTTAAAATATTACACAAATACTAGTGCTGTAAAGATGCTGATTCAGAAAGTATTAGCTATTTACTGAGTGTTAAATAAAGTCAGGTAGAAATTAAAAAGTTCAATATGTATTTCTCAATTCTGCAAAGAAATCCTCAGTTTGGTTGTTGGAACCGTGTCAAATCAAATTTTTACTAGGCTTGAAAAAACCCCGCATATATTCATGGTTTCCACACACTAGTCAAAAGCTTGAAATATTGGTCTTGACTATCCAGTCAAGACCAATTCTTTCCACAGGAAAGTAATTCTCAGAGGAAATTATTTGTCACGCTACTTCCAATCTGAAGATCTAAACACAGTCTTTCCTCTAGCCTTTGGCACAACCCATAATAATTGGACCATAGGAGAGAGCAACAAAAAAAGTGGATCCACAAGATGCATGCCAAACATCTCTACCAGCTCAATCATTTGCTTTCTCACCTTTCCCCCCTTATCAGGAATAATCAGTAGCTGAAGTATTAAATGACATGTCATACTCATGCACTGATGGAGGAGGAAGACAGAATGACATATTCTGCTGATCATTTATAGCTATTGGTTGTTAGAGGGTATTAACTTGCAATACACAGCCCTGTTTGAATTTCAGATGAGCAGATGGCCAGATGGATTAGCCTGTAAAATTAATATTCCAACCCATACACAGCAGGACTTTGTATGGGTACCGACTGCTACAATATCTATGAAGTCAGTTTAGTGGATTTTATTTTTGAGGCTTTGCTTATTATTTCCTCCACAAATGCTGAAACCTGCAACAGCAAACGGCAGTTCTGGAATACTTTGGAATTTTGGGGTCACAGCTTCCTTGAATCTTTCTTTCACAATGCCAGGAGCACTCACTTCCAGCACATACCTGGTGAAAAGACCAAACTTCATTTATCTAGCTTACCTGTAAATATTTGTATATCCCTATTGCACAATAAGGTTTATAGTGCACAGGAGCTATAGATATTAAGTGTCTGCTTAAATTATTCTCAGTGCTTTTCAGGCTGATTCATGGTCTCCCCCTATTTAGCCCCCAAATAACTGCATGTGTACAGGTACCTGGCAGATGCCACCCACAGTTCCCAAATTGACTGGAACACAAACTTAGATGTGCTGAAAGAGGAAGGAGCGACCCAGAGGCTGCAGTTCCCAACTACAGCCTTGGAGAAGGTAGCAGGTTCTCTATTAAAAACTGCACAATTCTCGTGTCACCTGGACCTCTCTGAAAAGCTTACTACAATTGTAATCAGTCTGCCTTGGCCCCTGACCCACTGCAGATGAACATAACCCAAGTCTTGAGGGAAACTGCTCTATTTTAGAGTCACCAGCTTGATTACTATTGATTATCTACTTGCCTCGGTGGTAATTTCCCTTTGACAGTAGCATTTCTGCCTCACTGCTTCTTCTGGGACTTGGGTTTTCTGGTTTGGTTTTCTTCTTTTTTTTCTTTTTCCCCAATTGGTTCCAAGAAATACATTTTGATTACTATTTTGGCCAGAGCAAGGGAGGTAATAGAAGGGAAGGGGCTCAGCTCTAATCGTGGCAGGTTAAAGAAATCCCTCATTGTTTCAGGATAACTGGACTTTTGAAAATTAGACTGTCTCATGAGGTAAGCTTTCCTTTTCTCCTTTGATGGGGAAAAAAAAAATCATTTAAAATAAATAGCATATGAGGCATTAGTATCCTCTCATATAGTTATAATCTCACTAGATACCATGAGGACTGAAAGGATTCCTACAGTTAAATTACTCTGTGGTGGAAAACTAAGTTTAGTGCTGACTCTCCAATATGATGACCCAGTTGAGCAGTTCAGTAACAATGAATGACGTTGGGCCTCCAAGTGGCAGATGAGGCTTTTGTTTTATTTGTTTGACAGTAAATATCTGGCCTGTTGCTTAGCAGCCACACACAGAAACAAAGGCGTCTCCAGACAAAATAAACTACATTACAGCAGGTAAATCTTTCACAGCAATTACCAAATGGAAATGAGAACTGAACTGATCATTGCAAAACAACCCAACACCTTTGTTTCCTGCAGGTGCTTCAAGTACACGAATGGTAATTTGGGATTTCTTGGTAGCAGTGTGAGAAGGCTTCATATATTTAAAAAAAAAAACAAAAAAATGAGTACACTGATCTTGAAAAAATATATGCTGGCAGTCCTAGAAATGAAGACTAAAGTTTTTAAACTTTCATCAGCTGTTAAATCCATATTCAAGTACTTTAAATAACTAACTTGTCTCTCAGAGGCAATGAGCACGTACAACTGTTGCCCAACTCCAGGGGATTTTCAGGTGCCCTGGGAGCCTTGCACTCATCTGGAACTGACATACAAATAACAGAGCACCACAGACTGAAAAGCTTTTGTGGAGGTTTAATAATTCGATATTGACTCTGTCAAGCCTTATTTCTACCTTTGCTGTCACAAATGCATCCCCACGCCCCAAGCTCGCGTGTGACACTACCCCTTCCATGCTTTGTTTCCATGCAGAAGTCTTCCAGTTTTTGCAGGACTCAGCATCTATCTCCAGAAAAAAAAAAACAAAAAAAAAGGAAATGCCAAAGCTACTCTTGCATATCGCAGCTGTACAGCTTTAAGGCAGGTATTTCACTGAGAAAGCAGCACTTAGCCTCACTGAGCAAACAGAAAGGGCCAAATTCTGCTCTCAGTTACCCTGGGGCATTCCACCGCAAGAAGGAATCTGCATGTGAATAACCTACAGAAGAAATGTGTTTCCAGACACTTGAGCTTAAAGACTGAAAAAAAAAAATGCTGGTGTGAATTCTGTCATCTTATATTTTCACTGAGGGGTTTTGGGGGGTGGGTTGTGTTGTAGGATGGGGTATTTTTTTTTTTTTTTACCCTCAGAGTTGATCCACAGGGCATTGTCATTATGTTGCTGTCTCACCTTTCAGTTGATAGACAGACTTCCTGCTGGAGAGACATTATTATTTAACCGGATCCACTCATCCTGCCACTGATTTGTTTTACTTTTGTTCCTGGCAAAGAACAGCAACTCTAGGTAATGTTTCTTTTCTCATTTGGCTAAGTCCTTCAGAACACTTTAGTAAATTAACCCCATGTAGTTCACTTAGTAAACACTGGATCTCCTGAAAGGATTTATAAAACTAAATTACTTCAGAATTTCCAGACAATCTTTGTTTTTCTTTCGTTTTGCCTGACAAAAGCTTAAGAAAAGACTCAGGAAGCAAACACGAATGTTTAATTCCTCATCAAATAGGAGCTGTAAGCACAGTATGAGAGAATCAAAGCAAAAAGGAGGGGGGTTAATAAAAAATGGAGATGAAGACACGCCAGCTCTGTTTCTGGAGTGTCTGCAATAGTCTGGGTTTAATTACATCCATCTTTTCTAGCTAAGGTTACCCTTTAGCAATTGTGATCTCTGTGGAAATACACCTCTTCAATTTGATAGAAACAGAATCGTTAAGGTTGGAAACGACCTTCCAGATCTTCAAGTCCAACCACCTACTAAATCTTACCAGGACCACTAAACAATTTGACCACCACCAAATTCTCCTTCATTAAGTTGGATGTACATATATTTATGATACATCCCACACTCTACACCACAGCTCAAAGAGGAATAATAGGCTTCCTAAAAATATTACCGAGTACAATTTTGTCATCTTAATAAAATCAGGCCAGGCAATTATAATAGCCTCTTATGTTCATCTACAAATCCACTATGAAAACATATTCATCATAGCTGTGTTCAATGGAATATTCTCCTTCCCACGCTGACAGAGTTTAGCAACCTCTACCACACAGTAAAAATGCTTAAAAATATTAGATTATAGATGGCATTCATAAAACCTTCCTTGAGGACCCAATCCTAACTTATCTCGTAGACAACAAAAATATCCCAGTTAACATAAACAAGCCTTGGTCTGGATCACAGAATGTCCAGCTACACATCACTAATTTCATACGGATTTTCTTCTCTCCAACTACAATTAGGAACATAGCTTGCTCAGGTTTGCCTGCATTCTAAATGAAAGATTTCTCTTACTGCAGTGAGACAAATGGACCTCAGAGATACAAAGGAATCGCAGTACAGTGAATTTAGAGAGTGATACAACTGGCTTAGTACAACACCAGTTCCTCCAGCACTGGCATGGTGTGTGACAGTACCACAGCAGTGGTGGTTCCCTGGCAAAAATGTGTACACTCTGGCTGGACTGCAATTCTTTTCTAATTATTCACATATTTTCACTTGTAAGCAAGTTAACATGACTGAGTCTTGTGAATACACGTGCTGAATTTTGAACGGGTTTAAGATTTAATTCTTCCATCAACAGAGGGATCTGCTATTCTGCCAAGGATAAGAAATCACAGTGTTTTGTTCGCAAGTAATTAACAACCAGTAAACAGGCAAAATAAATTGGAAATAAGCCACAGATGAAAGTATGTGAAGAAAAAAAAATAAAATAAAAAATTTCTATTATTCAGATAACTGTTTGAAAAATCAGGGCCTCCTGGAAGACAGTAAAGTGCTGAATAACCCCAACCTGACAGCACTGACTGTCTCAGGCTAGGGAGCTACTACTCCCCAACAGCTGATTTTTCACAAGGGAAACACAGGCATCTGCCAGATGAACCAAACTGGAATTGTCCAAAGGGGAGAATGGGTAAGGGTCTGAGAGAAATGTGTGCATCACTTTCTCGTTGCTCCCCGACTCCCCAAATGCTTCAAGAATCACCTTCCAAAGCCTTCATTACTGCATACAATAAAAGTAATCTCTAATCCAGAGCATTGAGGAGAGTCACTATTAGACACTGTGGGCAGGAGGGAGGAATCCATGATTGACAGGCTGAGGGATATGCTTTATATGGGAGAAAACAAGGTGCCTCTGATTGTTAGAAGTTAGGCAGGAATACTTTCAGGCTCCTAGGTTAGGATTTAAATACATAAAGGGGACAGGGAAGAATCACAAATGTTATGTTTAACCTACCTGTAGTCTGAAAATACACAAAGCAGCTTCTAAAAACCTACCATGAGTACCAAGAACTGTTTGGCTGCAGAGCGCAGGACTCTGCAAGGTAATTTGGGTGATGACAACAGTAACCTGCAGAAAGCTTTAAACTGGATTAACCCTTGCAAAGAAATGAGCTCATTTAAAACCGGCTTAGATACCCCAACACTCACTCTCCTATAGTCCATCCACCCTGGAGAATGCCCTAGAAGCTTTACCCAGTAGAAGTGGTGGCAAGGGCTCTGTCCAGAATAGCTACAAAACGAAGAGGGGATTTCTCAAGCAGGGTTAATATGGTAATGTCAAAGCAGGGTTAGCAAATCCATCAACTCTGCTTAGAAGGCCACGTGAAGTACAAGCAGATGGGAGAAAGCAGCTGTAAGACCATCCTGCTCTGGAGGAGGTGGGAGTAGGACAAAAAGGTCTTTCCTAGAAGCTTTTGAGAACAACTGGGCAGTTTTGCCTCTGCATCGGCTTCTTATAAGTGGTGATCCTAAATATATTGACCAAAGGTGCAAACAAGAACATTACAAATAATCCATCTGAAGTCCTTTGCCAAGTTAGCTGCCTGGGCTCCCTGTCCATAAGGTGTATACTGACCCAGATTTCTCATAATCTATTCAGCAAACTCCTTCCCCTTCCATACCACTGCAGATACTTCTTCCAGATGAGCTGCACTCCTTTGAAGCGACCAATCCATGGATACTTCAGCACTTTGGCAAGCTCAGGGATGTGGTAAATCCAAGCAGATAAGGCATAATATTAAAACAGTACAAGCTTCAGTCAAAACTGTGCTTAGGAACCCACCCAGCAGTGGATACTCCTTCAACCTCACCATTAAACGCTGTTTATTACCAAAGAAATTCATAGAACCACAGAATAGTTTGGGTTGGAATGGAGCTTTAAAGGTGATCTATTCCAACCCCCCTGCAGTGACCAGGGACATCTGCAACTAGTTCAGGTTGCTCAGACCTCTGTCCAACCTGGCCTTGAATGCCTCCAGGGATGGGGCTTCTAACACCTCTCTGGGCACCCTGTGCCAGTGTTTCACCACCCTCACTGTAAAAAAAATTCTTCCTTCTATCTAGTCTAAATCTACTCGCTTTTAGTTTAAAACCATCACCCCTTGTCCTGTGGCAACAGGCCCTGCTAAAAAGACTGTGCCCATCTTTTTTATCTGCCCTCTTTAAGTACTGGAAGGCTACAACAAGGTCTCCCCGGAGCCTTCTCTTTCCAGGCTGAACAACTCCAACTCTCAGCCTTTCTTCAGAGGAGAGGTGCTCCAGCCCTCTGATCATTTCTGTGGCCTCCTCTGGATCTGCTTCCAATAGCGTGATGTAGCAGCAGTGACTCCTCTCTGCACGTGGTAGGAAATCCATAGAGGTGTTCTTTCCTTCTCGTAAATACTCTGCCTCGGTGTATCTATAGCTGTGAATACTTGAAGTTAATCACTTTTGACTGCAATCCATAGGCAGTACAGGATGAATTTCCAAATGACTCACATGAAAATTGTGTTTCCCTTCACCAGAAGAAAATAAAAATAACAATGAGCTGAATGCAGCTCTAATAACCACAGACATTAGTGAAGTCAGGACACCTGAACAAGAAGGGTTTGCAGCAAGACTTTTTGTTCAGTATAAACACCAGTTCCCTTCACTTTCAGTCTTCCTGCCACAGTTAACAATTATTACACTTAAAGCCAAAGCTGCTCTGAAGGAGAGCATGAGCTGGAACTGCCAACACAGAGGCTTAGCTATCCAGTTAATAATTTAGTAGCAGCAACCTATCGGGATATAGCAGTTCACATTTCTCCTTTGCTCCACAGAAACATCTTCTTTGTGAAGGAATTTCTTTGGGAGGTCACTGCTAGAGAAGAGAGTGGGCAGTGCTGTCTGCAAGGAAATGCCTATTACAGGCTCCAAGAATTAATCTGGATAACTTGCACAGACTTCTTTACACGAATGGCAGTAACATTTTTATGAATATTAAATGCCCTATACACAACTCTTCTCCTACCCTGCACTATTTTATCTGACCTGAAAATCATCTCGTTCTTGCCCCTGTGTAGATACATCAAGAGGTCCGTATAAAACATGCAAATGCAAGGGGAAAGAAGTGTGTGATTAAGCTCTTCACAACCTAAATCTTAAGTTTAGATAGAACAAGATTGACAGTGAGTGAAGTTGATCCAAAACTCGGTGTTAAAATTTTGAGCCCATTCTTTTCTTGTTAGAGGAGAATGTTTATTCACATGCATTATTCTTCTCTATTAAATATTCCTTCCAGGACTTTACAGATGTCAGTGCAGGTAAGTAACACCATTACTCCTATAAGAGAGACATCCAAATCAAGCTATAGTTCTGTAAAGCATCATCAACTATGATATACTCTTCAACTATGATATACAAATGGGAATGTCTAACTCAGACTGCAAAAATACACTCAAAAATAATAAAGGTGGTACAATGAAAATCAGCTGGGGAAAATAAAAACTTCTGTGCTTTGACTCATCTCCTTAGCCAAGGCACTTATCAAAGTAAGTTTTAGTGATCAGCTCTCCAGATTAAAAATACACCTTTCTGTTAAATATAAATGTTCCTGTGTTCTTCTATATGTACTTTTGCTATGTATAGGAAAGCAAATGGAGAAGTTTTATTTCACTGAGATCCAAATTCATCTCACTAACTGCAGGAATTTCTCTGGGGTGCCTAATTAGGAGCCCCATCAACAAAGGTTGCCTATACAAGTCAATGCTGAGAGAAAGCTTTAAAGGATAATTCAGTGTTGCTATTCTAAAATCGCCGCTTCTCATGGGCTACAGAACAGGGCTCCTAATCTCAGCTGGGTGTTACAATTAGTTGAAATTAATTCTGGCCCTGATCCCTAGGGTTCTTTCAGTAAAAGAGTTCTCCTTTTTTCTCTTCATTCTCAAAAAAAAAATCATGTCTACTCACAAACCCAAGCAACTCATACAACAGATGCTCCTGCCTTTCTCTTGGCCCTGCGGGCTTCTAGCAGTCTATGGAACTACCATTCTCCCTGGTGCCGTGGCTTCACAAAGCCATAGCCACTGCAATCCTCTGGAAGGATCTTCAACTCCTCTGAGGTGGAATAGAATGAACAATGACCTGAGTCCCCACTGCAAACCTGCAGTGGTTTTGACCACAGATAGGAAAAGTAAAACCAAACCAAGAGTAACTCTCTGCATCAGTCCACCCTGGAGTCCTGGAGTCCATATCTTCTTCAGGATACACTTTACCAAAGTCAAGGGAAATAGCCTTGCAGAACCCCATTCCAAGCTCTATGAACTCAGCCAAGTTCAGTATTCCTTCAATAAACCAATTAAAAAAAATCCAGGCTACTGACATGCCAACAAAATAAGGGGCATTTAGGAATGCTAAATGAGAATGCTCAGCTGTCTAGGGTTCAGATGGGGGTAGGGGAGAGACAAAACTGTGTTTTCCCATGCTCCTTTCCTTGAGAGAATGATTTTTCCCCCCAAATGATGCCTGGCTAAGGAAAAAACAATGCTGCCTCATCCTTTCATCCTGCTCTATAGGATATATGAAAAACTAAAGGGAAGAATCGAGAATGTGGTTTAGCTTGGTTTTACACACAATGTCTGTAGTCTGGAAAGGCTGCAGTGAGTGAAGAATTTATGAAATTATGATGTGAGAAAAAAGAAATAGAGATTGTGTTGTCTAGTGTCCTTCAGCCAAGATTTTCAGGAACGACTAATGATTTTGGCTGCTACGATGCCTGAATTGCCTTTGGGGGGATTCATTTCCAGAAAGTGTCGTGTATTCTTCCTCTGAAAATCAAGTCTCTGAATAACTGTATGTAGCTGGGAAACAAAAAAAAAAAAAAAAAAGGAGGAATCAAAAACTTTCTTTACATTTAGAATATTTTATGAACACCCACTTAACTACACTGCGCAAAAAACACACTTGGAAAAAATAATGTCATTGTTAAGGGATTGGATTATCTGCTATATAGTTTCAGTATTGCAATATATACCCCTGAGATATTCAAGCAGCTCATGAGGAAAACTAGGGATGATTATATATTATCTGAGACATGTACAGTTTAAAAATAGGCAAAAATAATGCCTCAGGACATTTTTTTCCTTGCTATACCATGACTGATACTTTTAAAGCATTTTGTACCTTTACTAGACATTGCATTTACCACATTAGTGATTAGTTTTAATTTACACTACTTCAAAAGAGTGTTTCTCTAGAAATTAGCAGGGGTTTTTTTCCCAAATGCAGACACCCTCCTGCAGTTACAGGGATAAGGCCCCAGCTTGGCCTTAAAAACTTCCAGGGCTGGGGCTTCCACCACCTCCCTGGGCAACCTGTTCCAGGGTCTCACCACCCCCATGGGGAAGAATTTCTTCCTAACGTCTCATGTGAATCCACTCACCTCTAGTTGTGATCCATTGCCTCCAGTCCTCCCGCTACCCGACAGCCTAACGAGTCCCTCCCCAGCTTTCCTGTAGCGCCCTTAAGATGCTGGAAGGCCACAGTAAGGTCTCCCCAGAGCCTGCTCTTCTCCAGACTGAACAACCCCAACTCTCT
>JANHFX010002253.1:16142-42713 GCA_027560015.1 Chloroceryle amazona
CTCACCACCCCCATGGGGAAGAACTTCTTCCTAAAGTCTCATCTGAATCTCCCCACCTCTAGTTTTGATCCATTCCCTCCAGTCCTCCCGCTACCCAACATCCTAACGAGTCCCTCCCCAGCTTTCCTGTAGCCCCCTTAAGATGCTGGAAGGCCACAGTAAGGTCTCCCCGGAGCCTTCTCTTCTCCAGACTGAACAACCCCAACTCTCTCAGCCTGTCCTCACAGGAGAGGTGCTCCAGCCCTCTGCTCATCCTCGTGGCCTCTTCTGGACACGTTCCAGCACATCCATACCTTTCCTGCAATAGGGGCTCCAGAGCTGGATGTGAATTGCATTTAAGAGTTCATAAACTATTAGGCCAAATGGGACGACACCAATGTCTTCAATAAAGCACATGCTTGGCTGTTTTCATAAGATTAGGATGTTACCCATGTAGGATGACCTTCACTTATAGGCAAATATTCAGATATCCTAAAGCGTGAACATTTCCTAAAATCCACTTGAAAATACCCAACAGAACACGGAGTTATTATATGCTGCAAGACACCATTACTTACTGGCCAAGTTTGCCAGGAATTTACAAATTCCCAGCAAATTACAAGACACAAAAAGCTGCATACAGGAATAAATCCCTTCCCTCCAGCAATTTTGCAGAAGTTTTACATGATATATGTTCATTACATGGAGCTAAGTACCCACCAATCAAACTACTACAAATGCCCCCAAATTGGTTATCTCTTTAGAAGATAAATCGTGCTGTTTATATAACTTATTAAAAATTGCACCCTTGCATTCCTTTTTCAGATAAAAAGTGTGAGGGCACTGCTTTATCACTTTAACTATGTGTTTCTTTGAACATATTTGTGCTTTAAAGTAAACACCAATGCTAGTTTTTTTACAACTACTAAAATCAAAACACATCTTTCCAAACTAATCTGTACAATGGTTGGGAAGAGCCTTTGATTCAGTACCGTAATTATAAACAGGCACTTAAGTCAGACATACTAAAAGAGCATCAGTCGTTTAAAATCAAATTAACAGTTTGATTAATCAAACACCAGACTGTCAAGTCAGATAACATACCTGATGGCTTTGTTCAGTTACCAAAGAGGGTTTCCACTTTAAGCACTACAGATTTCATCAGCAGAACAATATTTCAAGCAGAAAATTCTGGGTTCCTTTAAATGTGCTCTGTAGTGTCACTAGGAAAATTCTCACCACAAGCCAAATTCTGCTGCATTTCCATATTGTTACATGGAAGGAATTTAGAACCATAGAATGGAATCACAGAATGGTAGGGGTTGGAATGGACCTCTGGAGATCGAGTCCAACCCCACTGCCAGAGCAGGGTCACCCAGGGCAACCCACACAGGAACAGATCCGAGGGGGCTGGAAAGTCTCCAGAGCAGGAGACTCCACAGCCTCTCTGGGCAGCCTGGGCCAGGCTCCATCACTCTCACAGGGAAGAAGTTTTTCCTCAGACTGAGGTAGAATTTCTTGTGTTTCAGCTTGTGAGCATCATCTCTCCTCCTGTCACAGGGCACCACTGACAAGAGCCTGGCCCCTTCTACTTGACCCCCACCCTGCAGAGATTTATAAGCATTGATAAGATGCCCTCTCAGGCTTCTCTTCTCCAGGCTAAACAGCCCCAGGGCTTTCAGCCTTTCCTCACCAGAGAGATGTTCCACTCCCTTCAGCATCTTCGTAGCCTCTGTTGGACTCTCTCCAGTATTTCCCTGTCCCTCTTGAACTGGGGAGCCCAGAACTGGTCACAATTCTCCAGCTGTGGTCTCACCAATGCAGAGTAGAGGGGGAGGAGAACCTGCCACACTCTTCCTTATGCACCCCAGAGACTTTACAGATACATTTCCTGTCTATCTAACGCCCACTTTTCTGTCAGAAAGGTGCAGTGGGACTCAGAAGGACGTACATTAATAGGATCAGGTTATGCTTACGAGATCTATCAAAGTGACAGAAAAATCGCTTATTGACTTTTTTCTGAATGTTAGTGATTATTTACTAAAATGAGCACGTAGCACATGATACGTTGCATGCATTTTCACACCTGAATCACCCTCCCCTCTGCTGCAGTATTTTCTGTTCCTCAGTGTATGACACGGAGTCTGAAGATCAGTCTCTACAGAAGATTTGTGAAGATCCTTTGCATTCGAGACAATGTAGTTGCTGCCACAATGCCACAACACAGAAAAAAGATTGTGACACTGCTCCCCTAGAGTAAGAAAATGCACAGGCTGGAATATATCATACTAAAACAGCCCCAGGTATGTGTAGAACTATTATGGAAAACACCAGCCCTGTGTCCCAAAGCAGGGTAATCCCCTGTGCTACTGGCATCGACCAGAACTGAGAAAGTGTGACCAAAGAATTGTCTTCTGAAGTGAAATAACCCATCACTGATCCACTGCAGGAACAATCCGTGGCAGCATGTCTGGCAGGAGGTGTCTCTGGATAGGTTGTATTTGATTTGTGGGAAAAAAAAAGAAT
Source organism: Chloroceryle amazona (assembly GCA_027560015.1). Taxonomy (NCBI): domain Eukaryota; kingdom Metazoa; phylum Chordata; class Aves; order Coraciiformes; family Cerylidae; genus Chloroceryle; species Chloroceryle amazona. The sequence continues at coordinate 18,648 of JANHFX010002253.1, forward strand.
CTGTTGGTCAATGCACAAAGAAGGAATACACTTCAGTTGATCAAAAGGGTCTCAAGCAGAGGGAGAAAGCCCTCTCTCTTTCTTCTGCAATATCCAAATGCTCCCGACCTTGGATAGAGGCAATCAGGCAAAGAGGTTCTGCATGGTCCAAAAGCAATGTTTTCAATCCCTTGGCCTTCACAAATAGCCTGAAAACGTCGATGAAATTACAGCTAGAAAGAGAGTTTCTCACGGTATCAGTTCACCCACTATTATTAGACACTGAAAGATTGCACCTATGACAACCACTCTGAGCTGTGAAGCAGCATCAAGAAGCAGATGTGTGCTTCTGGGGATAGGCCTGTTTTCAAAAGAAGGATTGTAAATGCATGTCCTTCACAGTGTCTGATCTGGAGCCCATTCCAGCATGACAAGGAAAGGATAAAGTGGAACCATGCCAAGTACACCAACATAAAGCCTCTAAATTCATAGCAGACAATTAAAATGGATGGAAATAGGGACCAATTCCAGATTAAACAGCAGCAAAGGAAAAACTTGAAGAACCAAAACCCACCACCTCATACACCAAAGATCTTCCTGTCACGATTCAGTATGCAGCTTGCATAATATCTATGGATGTGTAAGCAAGGAAAAATAAAAAATGACTCTTGTAAATGGTGTTTTGCAAAACTGATAAATCCCTGGCTTCGTTCCAGAACAGTTTTTGACACTTGCTCATTTATGATTATAATTCAGACTTTAAATGCCTCTTGCTTTCAGCCTTAAATAGGTATTATTTGCCAGTTGCATTCTAAATGACAGTTCTTTCAGGGAGGTTTCTCACTATGGGGCCATTTGGGGGCTGAAGAGTCTAACTCAACTTGATACATTTTAATGTTCAATGGTGCCCATTGATATGTTGTGACTATTGCATGTGAGAGACCTAAAGATGGGCAGAAAGTAATCGGCCAGTGGGATATTCTCCCCATACACACATTAAAAGAAAACCCCCTAAAACTGAGTAAAAATAAAATCTTAACCCACCGCTTAAGTGCGTTAGGAGTGGAACAAAGATCATGGGTTAAAGGAAAGCTAAAAGCTTATGGTAAAAGCATTTCTCTTGCTTACCTTGGCATAAAGACAAAAAGGTTTCAAAGAAAATGTAAATGGCTTTTGCCAATTCATTACAGTCTTTCTGCAAAAAGAATTTCCAGCACAGGTCAAAATCCAATGCTAGATGAACCACACTGTCTTCCGAGGTTTGGATCGAGTATGCCCTGAAAATTATGGCTGCTTATCTAATCTCTGAAGCTTCCTTTCTTCCCTTTCCCTCCACAGTCTCAATCTCTGCCTCCCCAGCCTCATCGCAATTTACTACAACTCATACCAGTCCTTCTCACCGTTCTTAAAATACCAAGTGTAAATGCCACCAAAGAATTTTTTCTCTTCTTCTAGCCACTAATATCAGTCTGATGGATGTTTCGGATATCAGATCTCAGGAAAAGAGAAGTCATAATGGATTGCAACAGCAAGATTCAAATCCTGTATCTAATGCACTGAATTCTTCTCGCATATTCACAGATGTTTCCTCAGGATTGAATGAACAAGAACTAGCCACTCACTTCCACAACCCCACTGCAAAGACATGTCCTAAAGATCTATTGGATATACTGTATACAAAAAAACAAATCACCTATGCATTCGCACAAGTGTGTAAGCAATTCGGACTTTACATATTTTATTCAAACCAAATACACCTAAAATTGATACAGTTTGCTGGTGGTGTTCCTTAAGGTGAATTATTTCTAAAGCCAATGCTTGATCTTCGGGCTAGAGAAATCATCAGATAACGATGACTAAGGATGGCTAAGTATTGTTTTCAATCAAGTTTTCATCAGTTTATATGAAATCTTAGATGTGATAGTTTCTAACGAATGATTTCTGTTGTATTTTTTTAATATGCTTTTTATTTCGACTTCATCGATTCATTTATTTTAGATCTTCACCTTAAAATACTGATATGTAGCACGCGCCAATACTAGCAGAGCAAAACCACTTAAGTATCAGCCTACAACAATTCAACATGGAAAACTTCAAATTTTGTTCCAATTTTGTTCAACACATTTTATCCTGAAAACCAGAAAACTGTCATTTTCAACCAGCACTAAAACACCTACTAATTTTAACATTTTTGTTATGTGAAAATCAAAGTGCTTTAGATAGAGAGCACAAAATAATGATCAGGACTGAATTTTTAAACACTTGGATTGCTTATTTTTCTTCTTTTTATAAAAAACAAACCAAAGCTTTCTCAACAGTATAGCCCTAGCTACAGGCAGTGAGGAATCATCCTCTTCCGCATCCTAATGGATATTTGGTGCTGTCCCTGACACCCTATCAGCCTTGGCACTCCTATAGGACACCTCAGTATAAGGGTGAAATAGGGATAAACTAACCCCTTTAATCTTAGCATCCTGACCACATGAATATTCAGACCAATGTATTTTGTCATCCCTTTCCAGATGACCTTCCTGTACAGTCACAACATCCTGGAACACCGCAAGAAGACTGCATTGCAAAACACTGATTTTGCTCGTAACCTAACAAATGTTATTTGATAACAGAATCTCTACATAGGAAGCTATGTGGGAATAACTGCAATAAAATAGGTTCTTTTCCTATGTGTTGGTCAGTTTACCCCAATTCCATAGAGAAGTTCATTGTTAACTGGTGTCAAATCATTCTCACACCAACACCTGCATGGCCATTAACAGTAACACCTGACTCAGTTTTTACTCTCACTTTAAAAAACAAACCAAACCAAAGCAAAACTAAAAAAGTAAATACTTAGCATTTTTCATAACTTTTATAAACCAGATTGGCCTGAAGTGCAAGCATCTGAAATGAACAAGAGAGGAAGAATTTCAGACAACCGAGTAAATTCACATCCCTCATTTGCTATGGATGAAGATTACTCACTCTCTTAACATCTGAAGAGTCAGAAAAAAACTAATTCAGACTGAATTAGTTCAATCTCTTGTTCTCAAGCATCTGATCAATAAAACAGGGGTTTAAAAACATCAGAAAGACAGTGAACTTCTCCAGCAGGCCATCTCAGCCAAAATCCACACCAAGACTTCATTTGCTTTAATCTGTTATATAGAAGATATCTATGTATATATATAATGTCATCTGGCACGCCAACATATATATTCCTCACTATTCACAAGAATTCATAGGAGTCTGGACCATTTCCTTCATAAATCTTAGGGGTGGAATAAAGGGAAGCCTTTCACAGGATGTCACTGTGATTCTAATTCCATTAACAACTTTATTTCAGCAGAAACTGTGGCTCTCCAGTTATATGCTCCTGAGACTGGAAGATTTTCTTTTTCCCACTGCATTAGTTTTAAATACAGGCTCATACAATTGCACAGAGTAATAGCACTCAAAGGAAAAAAAAAAAAACCCAAACCTGTTAAAGGAGGAGTTGTAATCAGCAGAATTGCAGAAAAGGGAAAGAAATGGGATTATTTTTAATAGCTTTTTCATATTGGTACTTGCTGTATCTGTAGAACAAACACTTATGGAAATGAAATCAAGACTTTCTCAGACTTCCTGCTTCCTTTGCATCATTCTCTCCTTTTCTGGTCTATGTACTGCAGGATAGATGTATTTGCCACCTTTAGATCATGCTATCCAGAGGGTATTTGAAGGAGAACTGCACCTAATTCCTCCAGCCCAGCAGCACCAAACTGCATGGGCTAAGTTCTTCGCAGAGCAAATAAACTGTGTCATCCTATTCTTTATCTTCACTAATCAAAGGACAGTTCTGTCATCTGCACAGGAAGTCACACTGTTGTAAAACTGTTTTAAACATCTGAAAGGTCAATACAAATAGGTGCTTAATGAAAAGTTCTCTTATTTGACAGCAGCAGCTCACCACATCTTGCTATCCAGTTTAAAACCAGAGACTGGAAACAGCTTAGCTACTGGCTCGACAAGTCCAATGGTGCTCACCCCTATTTTTCCACCTCTTGCTCACTGCGGTGTGAATAGCCATGGCTTAAGTAACATGTGACCATGCTCTCTTGGAGTCAAATCTGACTTCACTTGTCCACTTCCAGGGCAGTTTGCCCTGACTGGGCTTCAGGAAGGCGGCTTGACAGACAATGTCCAATTTAAGCCTCTTTTCTTGTACGCTCACCACGAGACAATGATCCGGGGCCAAGTCTACTTTCCTGACAACAGAGATTCAGGAAAGAAACAGAAGAATTACTTATTCCATTTCTAGCAAAATTCTAACTTGCACTTTGACAGCCTTACATAACCGTCTGTGATCTGGAAAGAGAAGGTGCATCTCAATCAGACTGAATAACCTTCCAGAAAAATTACCTCAGCTTAAAATACTGGTCCTATGCACGATGCAGCAACATCTAAAGACCCCAAAGAAACTTGGGACTCCCTGTGTAAGGTGCTTCCTGCCTAAGGGATATTAATACAAAGAATGTACAATATATATTTACATCAAAGAATAGGCAACGAGAATGAGAAAATAAGTTTATTTCCAGATTATTAGTGCAAAACTGAGGCAAATGCCTAGCAGGCTACCCTGAAAGAGTGTAGAGAGTTAAGTGTAACATGCATCAAGGTATCTCACGCTGCTGAATCACAAGGTAATAATTTCTTTTTTACTCCAAATCCTTTTAGAATATGTGAATATATATAATTTACTTCTGAGTAGGATTGGATGTCCAGTGGATTTTCATATTTTTGGACATTCCTTGAAATGACTCCAAGCCTGAATAACAGTGTTTTAAAATTAATTCCAGTCACAGTTTCATTCATCCTCAGTCATGATCCAGCCCTGGAAAGGACTGGAGATCAAAACCACCCATGATCACATGTATTCTTACATAAGAGAGGCCAGGCTGGGTCAAACCAAAGGTCTATCTAGTTGGATACCCTGGCTCTGACAGGGGCCAGTAGCAGATGCCTAAGGAAAAGTATCAGAGCAAAGCAAGCACGCAGTGATCCTTCCCCTGGTTACATTTCCAGCATCCTGTGGTTTCAGGGCTTCCTGAGCCAGAGGTTCTGACAGCAGTTTTATATACTGAATTACAGGATTCAAATCCCCAGCCCTTTACTTTGTACAACGACGAGAGAAAGAAATGTTTTGCAGTTAATTAATTCATGTGATAAGCAAGATCTGGGGTTTTTTTTTGCCTCGACACAATCTAAGTGCTCCTGCTGCAAAATTACATTTGTTTAGGCACATTTCCATGTCACACATCTAGACATGAATTTCATCGATCTTCTCATTTCATTTGCTGTTTGAAGCTGCAAAGAATCCACAGTTTGTCCATAACAGATGCCAAAAGCCTAGAAACTTATTACACACTGCTCACAGTGTGGGTTCAGATACATTATCAGCATAAAAAGAAAAAGGCAAATTAGGCCACAGTAGGAGAACACATTTTTAATATTAAAGTCTGCAGCTTGCATCTCTAATTTAATGCTGCTGTTTCCCAAAGTTATGCTGCATCATTCTAGGTGGCTGAACTGAACAGATGACAGTAAGCTAAATTTTTATAAGCAACTGGGCAATGCAGATAGTCTGTGCACTTGATGAATTCCAGAGAAACCTTCAGGGCCAAAGGGAATGAGACATTTTCAAAGAATACTTCAGGCATTCATATTGACAGAAATTCCGTATGACTACATTTGGTGTATCAAACGTGGGGAAAAGGGAGATTTTAGTGTATTCTTCCAAAAGAACAGAAAGAAAAAGCACTCAGCATCTGTAAGCAAAATGGATATACCCTCTGTAAGCTGTAAATGCTCAGTCCTGTTGGTTAAACACACACAGCACACACAAACTTCACATAAATTCTAATCTCAAGAAATCATTGCTTACAGAGATGATTATCTGTGCCACTAGGGCTTCTCTCTGGAGCTGATAGTTATCTTCTACATCATGCCTACTGTTTACTCCAGCTACGGCACAACTCTTGACAGCAGATATCAAAGAATAACAAAGAGATACAGTCAGCAAGGAAAAATAAGTTGCAGAACTTGCAGTTCCATGATGCATCTTCCCAAGATTCTGGTCATCTGGGGTAACTATGTTTTACTTAATTGAAAGTTTCCTTTATGGAGAAATTCCCAAGTAAGGATTAGATAACAGATATTGAAGGTTATTTCAGAGATAATGAAATCTTACCTTATTTTTATGAAGTTAAAGATTTTTTTGTTTAGGAAGAAAAAATAAACCAGACGAGTCATATATATGGAAAGGTTTGACCTGGTCAGGGGGAAGTAGAAGGGCAAATCTGTTTTGTTTGGGGTTTGGTTTTTTTTTGATCTAAAAAAAAAAGGCTAAATAGAAGTCTGTTGTATCAGGTTCAATTTCAACAGCTTCAGAACCCTGAAATTTTGCAATACAGTTCAGAGGAGATGGGCTTATCAGAGCTTACCTTCTAAAATTAGTGCCAAAGGATGAGTTCCCACCTTGAACGTTCACTTTGCTAATATGCAGGGATGCGTGTGCATGCACCACGAAATCAGTCACCAGTGAACACCGTGTCTGCTCTGGCTGCTAGCTACCAAGTGGCAAGCACAGTAGCAACTGATTCCAAATTGTAATTAATCCCCTGATTATTCAGCCAGCATTTCATTTAGGATGTTTACAGCAGGTCATTTTATAGGGTCCAAAATAAGCAGTCTGTTACCATTAGATAGTTCCTTCATGCAAACTAAAGAATTCACGGTACAGGAGGATTTCAAAAGAACTACATAATAGTCAATTTTCGTGTCAGCAAATTGTTATCAAAAATGGCAAAAAACTAGCTGCTCTTCATGATGGGTATTCAATATCTTTGGGTCTCTTCTGCATTTCTTGGCTTGCTCTGGGGAATGAACGGTTTGAGACCTTTTGGTCTCTATTATAATCCAAAGTATTGTGTTACTTGAGCAAACAAATTAAACACAACAATTAACTGGGAAGAAGGTGTCTGTGATTCTTGATATCCTGAAGTGGGATTAAGTTAGCACTGGCACTCGGGTATTGAACATATTATTACTATTAGATGTTTATTCAGCAACACTGCAAGGGCCTCAGAGTCTTTCAAATAAATGGCTTTATTTTTTAAATAAAGAATCAATAGCATATGTCTGTAGTGGTTGAGATAGGTATGGTTTGCTGGACTGAATCATAGAGCAACCTTTTGATTGCCATTTTAATCATGATTTTTTTCAGGAAAATATATAAGAAGGTAGGAAACATTTAAAGATATCTGGCCCATTTGTCTATCCAACTCAGGAAGAAATCAGGATCAATTCTTGGAAATACTATATATGTGAAAAAACCCATCTAGTTGTTTCAGGCCTAAACTAATCTATGAAAAGCACTTCCTAGTAAGTGTATTTTAGAGATACCAGCTGAAACACGGCAAAACTGGCGAGGACTGAAAGGAAATAGTGGAACAGTGAATCGACAGGATCCAGTAACCAATGCCAGGCAGAAAGTTCTGTAAATTAACTAGTACAAGTAACTAACGTTCTACAGTCTCCACAGACACCAGACTGAAACAATCACTGCAACTAACAGAGATTTTTTTTTCCCCATCTCAGTAGTTTTACAAATCAAGAAAATAGGCAAGAGCACATTTGACTCATAAGAATATAAAACTGACCAAATGAGGTTGGACCAAAAGTCTACTTCTTCCCAGAAGGTGGAGAGCACAGGATACTAAAGGAGGAGTATGGAAACAAAGCAGGAATTTCTCCTCTGGTACCCTTTCAGTTGTGGCAACTTGCAATTTAGGGAGAGCCTGACCCAAAAGCTGTATCCATCCACTTCTTTATGTTTATCAGTTCATCAGAAACTTCTATTAAATTGTTTATAAGAACTGTTGAGTAGTTCAGATTGCATGGTAGGCTCTATGGGAGAACACACTGACCTTTATCAAAACCTGGAATATTCTCTAACCCCTGTTTTTAATCTTTAGCTAGTTACTACTCTATAAAAAGGCCACACATTTTAACATGCTTCATTCCTTTAATAATGAGGCTGATTAGAAGATAAATTCCACACTGTAGCTAATAAGTTAACACTTCCATCCTTGAGTTCTTCTAGAACTCCCGCAATGGCACTGTGAATCCTGGGACACAATTCATCTCATCCTGCTGATCTGTCATTTGCACTTCTGAGTCGTATCTTGTTGCTATACTGCTGGCCAAGCTGGTTTTAGGAAAAGGTTCTTTTTTACATTTCTTCTTTGATAGGTGAGACACATTTACTCTCAGACTCTAATGTAGGGTCTTTAATCATTTTACCCTGTTGGCTGCTCTTTTAAATTTCTTTTCAAGAAGCTTTCTCATTTTTCATGTGTTTTCCCTTTCTGAAATTAAATATTGCTACAGTGGTTTGGTTTTTTCCTTTCCATGGGATGCAAACTTTAGGTTTGTCCTGATCTCTCTGGTGTGAAAAGCAGTAACATCTTGAACTACACCATGTGCCATGCTGAGGATTTATTCAGACATCACTGATTGATTTTTGACTCATTACTAATAGAGGAAAACTTTCTAGAAAATGCCAAAGACAGTATTTCTTAGTGGCAAAATTGCAAGCCTGAACTGCTGCTGATGCATTAGAGAAATTTCTATGCCACTGAGTCAGCCCCTGTGAATATAAGATTGCCACAAACCACGAATCCTAGGTTGCTGATGAATAAAGTCCATAAATGCCTCTCATACTGTGAGGGAATATTTTCTTTATACATAGAAAAAGCAAGAATTGTTTAAACTGCTTTCTTGCAATTATGATTTTGCTACACCATGCTAAGGTTTCCTCCTATTTTTATATACAAAACAGCCACCGTGCTTATATTTTGAGTACCTAAGTAAAGATAGTCAAGTTAAATGTAGCTTCATATTCAGCTTCCAAGAAAGTCCTCAATGTCTGGTTATTTACATGGTAGCAACTAGAAGCTCAAGAAAACTCAACAAAACAGAAGACTTGCTTACAACTGAAACTTTCACTGCCGCAGCTTTAATAAAAGTAATAAAGAATTATGGTAGACCAACAAAAATCCTGGCATAAATGAAGTGGCATCATCCCCACACACACTCCAATCTCCAAAAAAAAAAGAAATTAGTAAAAACAAAATCCCTTTTTCATTAATTCAACAGTGAAAAAAAGCTCTGGCAAAATGGTTCTCATTTGCAGCTGTAATTAAAGAATTTGCAGTCTTAATTATGGAGATCTGTAAGCATAAGACAACCAGTAAACCTTGCACAGATAAATACAGCCTTGGCCACATCCATAAAATAGCAGTTAGCCGTTCAGTGTTTCCTAAACACAAGTAGAGGAAAGGCTAATACTGGTTGAACACTAGATCCAAAGCCCTGTGTGCACAAAAACGAGCCTGATGTAATCTGTGTCGCAACAACTGCTACTGCAAATTGATTTTGAGATGCTCTGGAAAGACTAATTTTAAAAATCAAAGGCAAATTAATTTTCAGAGCTGTGGGGTGGTTTAATTTAATTGAACATTAGATCTTAACATTGTTTGGAGTAGACCTACATCTGTGTGTCTGAAGCCACAGAAAAAATAAACAAATTCAGTGTTTATTTAGTTTGTATTAAATCCCCTACCTTAGAATGTGTAAATGACATGTAGGATGGGAATAAAAGTACTGAGTTCGTGTTTCTGCTAAACTGGTTATTGGTAAAAAATACCAGGGTAGCTTCAATTTTCAGGAAAATTCAGCATTCAACATTTAGACACCTAATTCAGTGGACAGACTTCCAAAAGAAATTTGTCCCCGCTTTGGCACTGAAATGTATTAATTAGATTTTCAAGGACTCAGCCCTGTAAGGCATCAGGCATCCTGGCTCTGCAGCAGTAAAGCACTTGAGCACACATTTCATTTAAGCATGTAAATGATTTTACTGAAGTCATGGGGCTGCTGTTTGCCCACTCACACAATCTACCGAGCTGCTAGCTCAGGGACAGAGCGTTCAGCACCTCACAGGAGTGACCCCCTAAGCAGCCATGGGCATGCTCAGAAATCTGCCACGGGTAGATTAAATTAAGGAAAGTTTGTTCCCCATTTGTCTGAGAGTTTGCCTGTTGGAGCAAAGTTGGGGCAAGCTGGGGCCGTGCTCACTTGCTTCTATCTGGAGGAGCAAAGAATGTATACAAAGTCAGTTTTTATTGAACAAAACAAAAATAACAAAGGCAAACACAATTATTTTGAAGTCTAAGTCCCCCTTCCATTAAGTACTCTACATCTAAGCTCTGTAAACATCTCCTCATTCCCTGCTGCCATCTGTGCTCCTCTTTTATTCATTTAACTTTCTGTTCACCGATGTCCCTCATCCACAGACACCTGCAAATCAGCTAAACTGGCAAGCATTCCCTTGAAATTTCTTATCCCATTGGTTTTAGCTCATGTTTGGCTTTTCCCTAGTCTCGGACGTTGGCTTCTTCTTGTTTCTACCATCACCACATAAAGGCAGAGGTCACTGCTCTTTCCCTTTAGCTCAAGTGAAAAGTTATTATGGCTGGTGAAGAGCAGCTGGGCAGATGCCACTGCTAATAAACACAAAATAAAATGCTGGACAGTAATTCATAGAATGGTTTCATCTGGAAGAGACCTTCAAGATCATCAAGTCCAACCTTATTCCCAGCTCTATCCAAACCACTAAACCACGTCTCTAAGCACAACATCTCCCCAGCTCTTAAACACCTCCAAAGATGGTGACCCCACCACCTCCCTGGACAGGCTGTTCCAATGCCTAATTTCCCCAAGGGCTGTCATAGCACCAGTGTAAAATATCAGTCATAACTGGATCTGCGATCCCTCCACAGATTAGAGATGATGACAGCCATTATTGCCAACATGAGCTGTCCTCTCCTAGGCTACCTGATCATACTGCATCCCTCATGTCTCCATGGCCACAGTAATTCTGCACCCATGAGGCTCCTCCTGCACTGCTCACCTATAAGCATGGGCCACAGGAGCCATAGGGTCTGGCTTTAGGGCTTACATTAGCAGTGCTGGAATAGCATTTGCAACTGCTTCTGTGAGGCATTGCCTTTTGTTTCTGTGAAGCCTGACAGCCTCCCAACGGCAGCTCCTCTCTAATGGACAGCGAGGGATACCAAGAGGATAATGTCAGGTCCAGCATTACAACTGATGGCATCTTTTTGCTACCATGTGCAAAACTTCACACAGCCTTTTATCCCTAGTCTGCGCTTTTAGACACATACGAATACAGCTGTTTAAATTACCAGCATTCTTCCCCAAAAGGCTGTTAACTCCTATGAATTTATCACTTTTACAGAAAGCTTTTTGGATAAAGGGAATTAAAACTGTTCTTCAAAATGACGCACATTCCTATTATGTGTAGTAAACACCACGCTGAAAAGGGGGGGGAAGAATAAAAAAAGAGCATTCCATGCAGCCAGCAGCTGTCAAGCATCAAAGATTTTATTTCAACATCATGTCAAAAATCACGATGTTTTAAGTATGAGTATATCTCCGAGGCAGATGTCTTGACTCTTGAGGTTGTTAAATGGCTGGCTTATGGAAAACTGAAGGGGGAAAAAAAAATTAAAAATAAATAAAATAAATAAAAGCACCCACCCACGCATCTAAAATTTTTAAGAAAGAAAAGGTCTCCATACAAACACATCAGGAAGAGTTACCCTTACTTCTGGCTACCTTTCTCTACTAGATGCAGGATATTTTTTAGCAGCTGCAAAGGCACTTTTGGCGTGTCTTGGCATACCCTTTTGGTTCTGGGTATTGCTCTCCAGCATTAAGCAATTGTTGCTGCTTTTTAGTGACGTTAAAAAATTCATATAAGTACCAAGAAAAAACAACAAGAGCAATGAAATCGTGTTCAATTTAACTTTGGTCTAAGGTAACATGTTACTAAGCACACTGCTTCACAGAATGTGTTACATACTTGTGCCCTAAAACTAAATAGTGAAAAAAATAACGTCCTCCAGAACACACCAAGATTTAAACAGGTGAATTCTTCAATTCCAGTGGCTTTAACTTGGCCTCAGCATCACCTGAAATGGCTAAAAAACCCAGTAGCAGAAGCTAAAGATACAAAAGATGAATTAATTACATAGAATCATTGAATGGTAGGGGTTGGAAAGGACCTCTGGAGATCATCGAGTCCAACCCCCCTGCCAGAGCAGGATCATAAAGATGTATAAAACCAGATCATATTTGATTTATGAATGAAATAACATCAGAAACATCTTATTAACTTAAGGTTCTAGGGGAACCAGCCATTGACATGAGTTATAGCACCAACAGCTATCTAGACTCTCAGAAACCCTTTGACAATTTTTCACTTGATGGATTAGTGCCCACGGTGTTAAATATAAGCTGCCCTAAGGAAAATTTTGAGACGGGATAAGGAAAATTATAAAACTAAATAATTGGTTCATAGACAGAAAGTAGAAGATCAGAATTTAAAGTATCCATTCACCATAACATCGCAAGAATTGTTTTGCATTGGATTTATATCAGTTAGATAGTCTTAATATTTTGATTAACAATTTACAGAAAACAATTAAAAGATTAAATCTGTCTATTACTATTAGCATCAGAGGTTAGGAACTGGTTAAAATGCAAAGAAATATTTACATTTTGATTAAAATATAAGCTTAAGGTGATATGGGAATTTTAAGTTCCACGTGGAAAATGATTCACCCAGAAATGGTAATTCCTTAATTCAGTACAGGCCAAATAACAGAAAAATGTAATGGAGAACGTGATCTAATTAGGTACAGCCACAGCTTTTTTCATTCACTATCTAACACAAAGCAGAAATGTCAATGTATTTTGTTTTCCTCAGAAAGGTTCTTTTGTAAGAGAGTAAACCTCATGGAAATCCACCGGAGTTGCCCCACTAATTTAAATGGGTCAGGGTTTCACCAGAAGTATCTACTGCTGCTTGCTCCATGTAAATAAAGAAGGGAGATCTAACACAGGTAAGTGGTGAGGTTAAATGCAATAGGAAAGATTTTCCACATGAGAGAAAATTGGAACACCCTGATGAATTCAAAACCCTCCTGGATCTGTTCCTGTGTGACCTGCTCTAGGTGACCCTGCTCTGGCAGGGGGGTTGGACTGGATGATCTCCAGAGGTCCCTTCCAACCCCTGACGTTCTGTAATTCCATGAATTTGACTAACTTAAGGACATACTTTTTGTAAATTAACCACAGTCAGAAGCATCAGATGCAAAAAAACCTATTTGAAATTACTTAACAAATGGTTCCTCCAAGTAAACATTATACTCTAGGCAAGTCCACCTTCCTAGCATGCTTCTGCCTCACACCCACCTCTTCCCCTTGTGCAAAGAAATGAAGGGCTATCACCTTCTGGATTGTTTCCAGAAAGTAACAGATAATTTAGATGAGACACACAGTTTTTGTAATGAAGATGCTCTCTCCTTGAGCCGCAAAGATAAAAGTACACAGAAGGTCATTAAATTATGACTGGGTTTTTTCATTGCCCTGGAGCTGCTGCTGCAAGACATATCCTTGTTTATTGGGGAGGTGAGAAGCTTGAAGAGGGAGGGTCCTCTCTGAAGGATATCACCTTGATGTATATCCTCACAGATAAGAAAAAAGGATTTTGTACAAAAGAGGCAACAGATTTCCTCAGAAAATTCAGTTCACTGCCACCTTACACCATGGTGTTCCAGGGCTAGCATAGGAACTGCAGTCCCCAGGTGACTACCACTCATTCTTCATGCCAAGTTAGAACACTTGGTTTGAATTAGGTTTCCAGCTTGCAAATTCTGACAGATTTAGGCATGGAATCAAAAGAAATCACTGCCTCAACACCATTCCATCTATGGTAGGCACAGAAGCTTCATGGGGTCACTCAAGCCACCACAGCTCACCATCCAACACAGTTATGTAAATCCAGAATCAAATGGAGGGTACTGTCTTTGTCTTTTGCTTCTTTCTTCTCCTGAATCAGCTCTTTGGGTTTCCTCTTGCCTGCCTGCGGTTTAGGTTCTTTCTGCATTTCTTTACCTACTAGAACTTTCGTTCACACGTACCTTCATTCTCCTTAGACATACTCACTTGCCCCATTTGAGAGAGAAGATGCTCACTATGAGTTTAACTGGAACCATGGAATTTTGGACTCCACACTGTGATGAAATTGAAAGCAGGGCAGGAATCATTGCTTCGGTGGTATTCAAACTACACAGTCATTTTTTTTTCCATAAAAAAATATGAAGAGAAAATATGTAGAAAATAAAACTACACTACAAGACCTAGAAAATGTCGTGGTGTGGCATAAATCAATCAGAATATAAGTTTGAACATGTTCTTCTGTGTAGACAGAGGTCTTAGTGACCCTGGTCACATCCCACAGAACACCAGCATTTAACTGAGGTGCTTAAAGGAGCAGCTTCTCACCTCAGGAGTCTTCTGCTACCCCAGAGGGACACAGACATACATTAGCCTTGCTGACTGGCTTTCTGGGTAATCCTGATCCACAGGCATCTTATTGCAGAGAGAGGACAAACCAGAATATCCTGAGCAATGGGATCTCAGCCTAGTGCTAGAATTAGCTGGGATAAACCCAGGTTACAGCATTTTGCCTAAACCACCTACTAGCAAGCAGTGTAACTTCAGGAAAAGATTAATGTTAACATTATTGACTCCCTTAGAGCCTGTTTATGCTTCAGCTGGGATTAAAAGGGCATACGGATTTAAAGCAGCTTTTATCAACAACTAGGAATAACCAAGAGTGCAGGGAGATGTAGCTGCAATAAATATATAGGCAGATATTCAGAAAGAATTCCAGAGTGGCTATTTTTGACTAGCCAGCCCTCAGTCAACATGGTTTGCTAGGGCAGGGGGACATAAAGATGGTTCTTGTTAGAGAAATCCCATTTTGGGGACTATCAGCTCTGGTCAGCTGACTTCTCCTCTGGAGGTGCTCATCTATCATTAGGAGTTACCTACACTCTCACCTTCCATGCTTATCAAAATCTATGAAGTTAGATGAAATAAATTGTGGTCATATCAGTCTCACAAGAGTCTGGAGCAATTGGGAAGAGAAAAATGTATTAATTAGTAGTTTTAATTATTTGAGACAATCTCAACATTAATTTATCCTTCAGGGGATATTTTGCTTCAATAGAAACAACAGTTGCTCTAAGTATAACTCAACTTCTGCTGGACAGCCCACCCCAAAACTAGAATGGGCAGGCCATTAAGATGGATCAGATTGGGAAGTTTATTTTACTTCCTCAGGAATTAAAAGCTTCTTGGCCCACATTCTGTATTGGATTACTATCTCATGCACTGCACCACTGAAGCCAATGTTTCCAATAAAGGAAATAATAAAGGCTCTCATACATCCATGGCCCAGAAGCTACCAGCAGATCCATAGAATGCTAACCATAGCTGTGAAAAGAAAAAGCTCCACACGGAGTCCTACACGGGATGAAATTTCCTACCTAAAGGCTCCGTCTCAGGGACAGAAGATTTTTGTAAACACTTTGTTTCTCAGTAATTTCCAGATAAGCCTTTATGTGCTACTGCATTCATCTGTTTTGGTGCAAAAAGGACTCAAGTAATCGATTCCAGATCACCTATTCTTCTCATGGAAACATGGTTACAGAGAGTTGCTGTTAGCTGAAAACAGCCAGCGATCATTATTAAAAGTTAATCATAATTAAACTCTGTACATACGTGTAATTTTTCTGCTCTTTTTCACTTTTAACATCAGACACTTTATGTAAATAGTATTCATGGTGGCAAAAATGGAGCTCTTTTGCAAGAAAGAATAAAAGTTTAACAAAAACATTGAAAATGTTTTGAAATATAGCTACATTTTATTTTCACTGCTGATCTCATTACGTAACAGCTCTTCCAGTGCGTTCCTAGAATCATCTAGGTTAGGAAAAACTTCAGTCTGTAGGATTTCAAAGGCTATCTAAATCCAAGTCTCCTGCAGCATAAATAATCCTACACCACCCTGACAGATAAGCATCTTGTTGAGTCTTGCATATTCCAGTGATACTGGTTACAAAACAGCCCTTGGCAGCCTTTGCTATTGCATCATTGCTCCTACAAGGGCCGAGTTGACTTGAGTTTGAAACTTGGCAAATTTCTTAACCTCTTTTTTGAGCAGTCGTAAAAATAAAATCTAAAGTCAGGATCTAGTTTTCCTATATCAGAAACTGATTCTTAGCAGCCATGAAAAAGCTAGCCTACCTTAGGCTGGTACTTTATATTTTGAATGCACAGATGATTTTTTGCTGTGAAGTCACCACGTTCTACCACTACACCTTTGCTCTTTTCTACTCCAGTTCCCCCTTCATTGCTCCTCTAGACAAAAAGCAGATTCAGTGGCTGAACCCTCAATCTGATAGTGAATTTAAAATCGGAAGGGACAAACTGATGTTTCCCCCCACCAAGGGTTTTCTCCCTGCTGCTGAGGTTTAAAGCTATTCATAATTGTTGTTTCCTTATTAAGCAGTAGGAATAATTGATGACAGTAATCCACAGATATCCCTCTGAATGCTCACAGAGATAATCAGGGCTATTTCTTTCCATACCTTTAGAATTCAGCAGGCAGCAACAGCATCTACAGCATTTTATGAGCTCAGAGCGTACGATTTCATTTTCTACTATCAAAGCAGTAAATACTCAGACTAGAAAAGGGCAGTGCTACCCACAGCAACTTTCATACTACATGCACTCATTCAGATTAAATGACAGGGTCCAAATAGTGAGTGATTTGAATAAACACTCTCAGAGCACAGAAGCTCCTCCCTCCTAGAACCTGTTTTCCTGCTATTAAATATATTACGGTTTTACCCATCATTTTAATAAGAGTTGTTTACTTGACTGCTGGAAACATTTGATTAGTGTTGGGAACATTGAAATTCCAATGCTCATAGAAACCATTTTTACCCCTCTGGAATATTAAAAACACCCAATGATGGCTCAGCTGCTATTTGTACTTTGTGGACTGTGAGTGAGTAAATGTTTCAAAGTGTTTTGGTGGTGAACTTCAGTGAGCATTATTAAGAAGGAGCAATGGGTAAAGTTCCAAACAAAAAAAGGCTGTTGCACTGAGCCAAGATATTTTTTTTCTGCCCTTGAATACAGGGGAAAAGCCACTAACACAGGAGAAAAAAAAAGTAAAATATATTAAAAAAAAAAGAGGAAGAAAAAAAAAAGCTTTTACCTTCACGGTACACAACAGTCTTTGCTGATTCTTAGATCTTTCTCCTATGCTTCCTAATAACATGAGCTGTCAATGTTTGCTCTAATGCTTAGATCAGCTCTGCAAACATATGGAGAATTAGCAAGAAGAATTCAAGGACATTTATCACAGTAAATACCATATATACCCCCAAACTCCTGAATCTGTTTCAATGTCATCACATTTAGAAATGTAATTATCCAATGATAAAAAAAACAAACATGGGAATTATGCCCCAATCCATTCTAAAAAGAAAAAAAAAAATTAAACTAAAGTTTAAGGTATTATTTGGTTGATTTGGAGTTTTTCTCCCTCATTTCAAATCCTTGGTCACAGAGCTTAGTTTCTAAGTTAAACAGCAGCACAGAGCTCACAAGGAGAAAACTATGTTAATATTTAACTTGGACTGGAAGAATTCCCTGAGTGTTGGTGGAATCAATCTACAGAGTGACTCGAAGAGTTGGTACTGACATTATACGTCCCTGAAAGAAGACTTTAGAAAACTTTGTTGCAGTGACCAGGCAGCACATTGCAATTAAAATATCCCATTTAAGCTAATACTTATGGCAGCTGGCAAAAATTAAGCATTTCTAGTAACTGCTTTTTACATGCTTTTTATTACTCCCAAACATTTAAGAAGCTAATTTTCTTTTGACGAGGCTGAATTTCTCTCTGGTGCTTAATGCACAGTGATGCTGTTGTTCTAGTGGTGCAAAACCTGTATAATAAGATGTCCATATCACTGTCAATTATATGTGAGGGAAACTGAAGCAGAAGTAAAACCAGAACGCTGGACCATTTTTTGAAGACTCTACAAAGTGTTTATCAAATTCCACAGAGGTAGTGGGACCAGCATATTTTTTGCACGATGTATTCTTTAAAAACCTTCTCAGTCCTTGACTAGGTAACAAAATGAAAAGGTGGGAGATGAGCATTACCTGAAACCTCACCAGGATGACCCAGTGCTCTGTCCTACCGTCAGTCATCGTGACCAGCTCTCAAGTCATGGTACAAAGCTAAATTTCATCCTGCTTTTTCATTTTCACAGAAGTCAAATGAGTTCCTGCTCTCAATGAAATCAATCAAGCTTTTATATTCATGGTGAGAAACAGAACTTTGCCCTACATCACCATGCTTCAACATACCTATCTATAAATAAACATCTAGCGAGCTCAAGAATTCAATTAAGTTTTCATTTCTCTCAGTCAACTGCAGATCACAGAGGAAGCTCCAATGACAGCAAAGACAGATGATGAAAACCTGATCATTTGCTATCACTTCAATTTAGATAAAAAGTCACTCACTTTTCAGCTCTGCTTGGTGCCCAGAAGAGATTAGATTAAAACTAAATCAAGAGGGAAAAAAAAAATATATCTAAACAACAGTCAGAAAAAACCTTTTCCAGCTCTTGTAAGTGTCCTCGGTTAATCCTACCATGGAAAGTCAGGCTGAAGCAATGGCTGAAAGCAAATTCCAGAAGGCTTTTCAAAGTTATCAGCACTACTGACCCTTCAGAGAACACCAGCACGAAAAGTTAAATTACCTGTTTGCTAAAGTTCTCCTCCTCTGCACTGGATTTAGCCTAGAGAACTTTCTAGAACCTGACTGGGGCAAACATGACACATTCTTGTGTCTGGATTCCCCGCTATTGTGTATGGCCGGGCTGCGCGAGACCAAGAAGTTCTGGTGTTTTATAAAGTGACTGCAGAAATTTGCTAAGATCTGTCTATCACATCCTGATTTATTTCAGCTTTTGAAATGCAGGTAAAGCCCTGAGATGCAGGATCAACCACTGATACTTTAATACTTGTTGGATAACAGTTTTACAAGAGGTTCCATACCACAAAATACAAAGAATGTTAATTTAGCTTGCTGATACAAAGAGAACACGATGCTGTCATCACATATAGGAATCTCTAAGGCAACAGAAGTAAAAAAGCTTGATTATATTAGAAAAAAAAAACAAAAACACCAACAAAAAAACCCAATCTCTGCTTTATTTAAAAGCTGAGGAATAACACTTGGTTCATCCTACCAAATTCTGTCTCCAGCAGCAGTTCACATATGAATAGCATATCTCAGCAGGAGGAATTAGCACTAAAGGAAACATTTTAACGAGAACAATATTAATCCTAGATTTTATCTTTCTTCTGTCAACATCTGTCGCTAGCACAAATCATGCTGTCACTTAACCCATTGCCTCGTGATGCCCAACTCTGTGGCTACACCACAGCTCAAGGCCATCTACCACAGCCTTGGCCCCTCTCTGGGACCAAGTGTACTGTCAATGTATGACCAGGCACCCCACGATGAGACCCCCAGAGAAAGATAGATAGATATCATCACAAGACTGAACATATCCCTCTTATAGAGCTTGGTTTACCAAGCCCATTTTAGGATTGAATGTACACCCCACACACTAAGGAGTGCAGCAAGAAGGGGGCTGCAGGAATTCAGGACAAGTTATGCATTAGCACCCAGCATAAAGTGCCATAAAATATCTTTCTTCTTTGCAAAGTCTTGTGTGATATGAATTGACCAAATTACCTCATAATGCCTCGTGCTGGCTCAAAGCTGAGGGCACAAATGAAACTGAGAGACACTGTGAGCAACAAGGATATTGGTTGAGAAGAGACTGGTGTCCTAAAGCTGACCTGGGTAGTGAGGCAGCCCATTTGGAATCCTTCTTCTTTACTTTACACTGCCTGAGCCCCCAAATTCACCGTTTGTCTCTCCACTTCCATAGAAAGTGTTAATATTAAACATGCTAACAAGTTTTCTCCTGTTGGGATAAAGTCCAAATCTTAGCCCAGGACTGAGAAACATCAGGCAAAAAGTAAAAGACTTGATTGCAGAGTATCCAGGGCTTACATCCCTCTCCCCACAATCATTTCTCCATCAAAGTTATCTTGTCATTGGACATTAGATGGTCACACAAGCAAACAGCAGAGGAAGCCCAACAGTTTTTTTTCAGTATACATATGGGAAGACTGAAATGATGCACAACCAGTGCTTTTAGCAGGGAAGACCTTTCTACTCACATCGTTTTACTCAACTCAGCCAACACCTCAACACTTCCCCAGCTATATACAACTTGACATGACTCACAACAGAAGTTAGCTGGCTGACATGCACCACACTAGCGTAAAGAGATTCGAGTCAACCACTTACAAGTACAGACAAAGCCTTACATTTCACAACTGTACAGGCACTTGCGCAAGCATTGGTTGGCTGGGGGGTTTTTTGGTGGTAGTGGTTTTCATATTCTCGTACACATTATTAGTCAACTGCAACAAGAACGTGGCAAAGGTACAATGAGTAACGCTTCTCCAATTAGGCAGGAAAGGGGGATGTGTAATTCCAACGGTTACATTTTCACTAGAACACCTCACACCAGAAAACACCAATTTAGGAAACTGCCACTCGTTGGGTTTTTTGGTTTTGTTTTTCCAGGAAACTCTCTCTATCAACCAATGTTTCTCACTAAAACATGCTGGACTGGTTCTTCTGCTGCCATTTTAGATGTTCATTCAAAACATTGCTGGCTCTACTTGAGATTTACTTGAATTTTTATGCTGTTATTAATATTCTAACACTGATTCAGAAAAGCCCTGCACAGTGCCATGGCTTCTAGAGAAAAGTGAGGAAATAATGACAAAATCAAGACCAAAACATACATGAATATATAAAATATTCATTTGGAAGTGGAATTAAGGATTTGGGAAAATTCAGTAACCTTACCCTCAAAGAAAAAGAGACAACCATGAATTATAGTCTCATTGTTTCCCATAAAGAGGAAGACTGGAGAATTATTACAGTAACAAGAAATGAGAAGAGCCAGTATTTCCTACAAAGAAAATTTATGACTTTACATTTTCTCCCTTTTCTCTCCCCTCCTCTCTACGGACACACGGGAGGGATGAAACCTATTTGCAGACTTCACCATAACCTGCAGCTCCCATATTTATGAAGAGCCAGAAGCTAATCTAAGCTTATTGCTGAGATGACAGTTGTGTCTAAGCAGAGGAAAAAACGGGAGGGGGAAAGAAAATAGAGAAAAGGGACGAAACAAAACGGATGAAGTAGAAAAACTAGCTCAAGAGTAGCTTTTTGGATCTATCTGAAAAGAGCAGAGACAGAATATGGGCTGACTAAGCCTTGTCTAAACTAAGGGTGCTCAGAGGCTATGTGGTAGCAGACCTGTGAAGCCATAGCTTTTTACAGCAGTGAAGCAACGGCCACGCACATCACGGTGTGATTTTGCATTATGAGGAAGGTCCACCACTCAAAACCAGTTGGCTTGGTTGGGATTATATGTGGAATTCTGGGATTTGTTCAGCTTTGCTGTGGATTTACTGCTCTACTGTTTTTCAGAGACACTTCTTTTCCTAGACACCCAGAGACAACATTTGATCGGTGTGGTTTTTCTG
The DNA here is from genome assembly GCA_027560015.1 of Chloroceryle amazona. Lineage (NCBI taxonomy): Eukaryota > Metazoa > Chordata > Aves > Coraciiformes > Cerylidae > Chloroceryle > Chloroceryle amazona. The sequence continues at coordinate 40,329 of JANHFX010002253.1, forward strand.
GCTTACCCACTAAGTTGATTTGAACAATTCATTTGTTAATACACTGAAACACACGTTCAAGATTACAAATTATTTAACAAGTCTCGACAAACAAGTCCCTTGGTGGTCTGGAAGTTTCTCAGAAGCAGATGGATGAGGTACAATTTTATAGATTCTCTTTCCTATTTGTGTAAAGCTGCTAAGGTCTGAAATAGGCTTTAGTGCAAACAAGGGGCATTGTCAGACAATAAAGAGACAATTGCCTGTGTTAGCACAACAATTAATTTATTTGCAGAGAACCACTCAGTCTATTTGTTACCAGAAATGTGCTAATTATTCCTGCTAATTACATGCAAAACCTTCATTATCACCTATATGAGGAAGAGGACCCCTCAGGTTTCAGTGACAAATTAATTACTGTGTTTTCCTTCAGAATGTACTTCTAGACAGTCCCTGTTATCTAAAAAATAAATTGGCTAGCAGGAAGCTTGTCTCTCAGAGACATTCTGCAAACTAAAAGCAAACGTACAAATATCCTATCAAGCTCTATTGCTATTTTTTCAGGCAGGTATATCCTGAAGCTCTCAGAACATCTATATTAATTTACAAGCTCTTAATCCTAATAAAATATACTACGCACGCCTAAATTCCACTATGCAACTGCTTTCAGGGCCCTTTGCACATGTAGAAAACAGTAGATAAGATAGCAGGCATTGAGTTATAAAAATATAGCAAATAAGCCTCATGGTAAACTACAGAGTCAGGACAAGATAGATAACATTTCAGTGAATAAATATGATTTAAAATTCGGAATAGCTGAAGTGAAAAGGACAGCAAAGTGGCTAAATGACCCAGTCTTTCATTATATTTCAACACATAGGACACTTGCCGCCTCACAATGCAAGTCAGGGGCGGGGGAATTTCACGCAGAAGAGTGAGGAAGAGGAGGCACACAGGATCAAAGTCTTGGTTTGGAAGGTAGGGAACATGGCAAGCAAAGGAGTTACAGCACAATGAATCTGGCAGAGGGATGAATGGAGAGGCTGCAGTGAATTCTCAACATCCAGGCAGATAAGTGGGCTATTTAATAAAAATGGGTTTAAATCTCTTAAATTTTGCTTTGAACCTGTCAGGCAAGTTTCAGTATGACACCTTGCCTACAGCCTGCCTCTACTTCCATTAAAGATGCTCTCTGGAGTATATACCCCCTGTCCACACTTCTTGCACTCGAGGCCTCCTCAATGTCTGTGTTTGGCACAGCAGAAGATTAATACTTTAACAATCCAGAGCATCAGCACCCTGCATTAGAATCATAGAATAGATTGGGTTGGAAAAGACCTCCAAGATCATCAAGTCCAATCCCCTGATCATACACCCTGATTATGGGTGTATGATCATCATCACCCAATTCAAGAATGTGAACTTCAACCACAACTTCAGCAGCACCGGCGACGCTAAGTTGCACAAAGCACCAGCTCATCCAGGGCTGGACACAAATTGTGCAGTTTTAGCAACACGTCAGGGATGGGACAGAGTAGCCACTGAAAGGTTAGAAATCCAGTTTTACAGTGAATCAGGTGAGGATTAGCACCCACACAAAGTCGTATTGCAACAGCCACTCCAACTTCTGAACTAAAGCAGGAGCGAAGGAGTGGATTCAGAATCAAAATGCCCACAGGACACGGCCCTACCTATCCAGACCATCAGCACAGAAATGCCCAAGAGCACTGAACCTAGCCTGGTGAACCTCAGAGACTGGTTCATCCATGACTCACTGGACCTATGCCCTTCCTTCACCTTAATCTGGGTATCACTTGTCATACAGCCCTCTCTGCTACATAAAATGTAAGATATTTACCTTCCCTTCTACCTACATTTGTAGCCCATTCCTCAGACCTTCTTATTTTGTGTATCAAGAGACTGACTTAAGCCCCTAATTCACCCATGATACCTCTCATACCTGCTTGTTTCTGATTTTATGGATCTGTGTTGGTGCTTTCTGTGACATTCTCACTCAGAGGGAGAAATTTGCAGTCCCATAATTAACTATCTGGCAACTTCATTATTCCTCAAGTCTACCTTCATCTTTTCCTTTCACTTGAGGTCTTCAAAAGTCCCTCTAACAATAATGGTAATGATATGCTCAGCCTCCATCTGCTGTTCTACAATACAAAGTTTCACCATTGTTTCCATCTCCACATCTTGGTTTCTCTCTTGTGTCAGTGGGTAAGCTCTCCAAGGCAAGAGACACCTTAGTGTCTTCTACACCTTAGTGTATTCTTGTAGTAGTTATCACGTCTTAAACACTACTTGACTCTAATCACAGAATCACAGAATGGTGGGGGTTGGAAGGGACCTCTGGAGATCATCGAGTCCAACCCCCCTGCCAGAGCAGGGTCACCCAGG
>JANHFX010002253.1:42813-55112 GCA_027560015.1 Chloroceryle amazona
AGATCATCGAGTCCAACCCCCCTGCCAGAGCAGGGTCACCCAGGGCAGCCCACACAGGAACAGATCCAGGGGGGGTTTGAAAGTCTCCAGAGCAGGAGACTCCACAACCTCTCTGGGCAGCCTGGTCCAGGCTCTGTCACCCTCACCGTGAAAAAGTTTTTCATTAATAATAACAGAAGTAGTAGTAGTAAGAGGAGGAGGAAGCTCAGTGCAAGTTTTCAACAACAGAAATGCAGGGAAACATTCAACATTCGAAGGCCAGGAAAACATTCGCTATTTGGAGGCCAATCCTAATTTTGTCCTCATTAAAAAAATAAATAAAAAAAATTAAAGGTTAATGGCAGAGCAGCAGAGAAAACATGCCAACTGGCAGGCAGCCACAGCTTCATGCACTTAGAATTCTTATTTTAGTCTATAATCCTAACTGAGGTTCTGGCATTTGTACATTGCCTACGTTTGTGTCTTCTAGCTCAATACCCACCTCCATTCAAACAAATCAAAATGCAATCTCGTGGATGAAAAGGAGGAGCACTGTACTGCATCTGAGTGCAGGAGCTTTTTAAGACATTCATGTTCAAGTTAGAATGTGTAAGGTTTTATTTCCCAAAGTAGTAACTCCTAAAATTATGCTTAAAGAAAAGCCCCTGCCACCAGCACAGCAGCTGCTTTTTTTGACAGGCTAGGAGAATACTAAACCAAACTTTTTACATATGAAAAATTCTCACCTCCAAATCTTACCTTATTACCAGGTTTTCTGTTCTAAAGCACAAGAAGGTTACCTTGGCATAAGAAAAAATAAATCCCATTCTTGACATTTAAACACACTTTTTTTAACCAGTATATCACCAAATTTGAGAGGAAATTCCTGGAGAAGGGGGATTGATCTGAGCAACAGAGGTGCATAAAGAGAGCTGCGTGGCATCAGAAATCACTGAGAGCTGGAAGTGAAGGCAAAGATGGAAAAGCAGGTGATTCCAGCCTATTTTTGCTATGACACGGTGGAGGAACAAGACATTGCTTTCATAGGGAAACATGTGAGCAATAAAATCATGAGTTTGACTGGAAGGCAAAGCCTTTCAACATGGGCCTTAATATCTTCTAATTTGCCTGGAGTGAATTATGAGGACATATTTTTGGCCTGGCCTATACCACAAAATACGAGTAGGATTAAGAGCATTCAAAGTAGCTGACAAGATGCTGAAACAGAAAGAAAACCTTCCAGCAGAGGCTAGAAAGTAGGGGTCAGCACTGAATTAGCTGATGCACAGATTGCCTTTTGTGTTCCAGCAGCTTCATCACTTCATTTAAACCTATCAGGATGTAAAAGTAGAAATAGAAATAAAAAAAAATGGAAGTGCTTTGTCATAGCTGGAAATGGTAACTAGGTGACAAAGAATGACTCAGTAATATTTCTTGCTTCTTGCCTATGGATGAAGTTTTCAGTGATTACATCCTCGCTTCTTATTCCTTCCAATCTAATATTAATGTAAGAAGTTCAGCAGTCAGAGCTGTTACAATGATAACAGTTCAATAGTAAGGGTGATTTTAGCAAATGTAGGAGCCTAGAGACTGCTACAGCTCCGAAGAATATAGATCCACTCTTCCTGCCAATACCAGTGCTAGCCTATAGAGTTCTCCAAGCGTGAGAAGCAGCAAATACTGAAGTTGGAAACAACTGATCTAACTCAGCATGGTAGTACTACTACAATTTATTTGATGAAAATCCACCAGAACACCGAGTAATTTTAAACTCCTTTACGTTTGGCAGGGAGAGGGAAGTAGTGGTTGGGTATGGGACTTTTTTAGATCTACATTTTCCTTCAGGTTTTCACATGCTCCTGCATAAACATTTCCTGGCTCGATAGCGTGTTTGCTCACACCACAGAGGCATTTACTTCCTGCTGCAATGAAAGGGGAGGGAAGCAGCGTGCAGTGTAGCACCATTTATCCTTTTCAGATGAGGTTTGCTTTAGAAAAGAACCAGCCACAACTTGCTGGATACCAGCAGCCAAATAAATGATTTTACTGTTTGATTATCCACATCCTTCAAAAACAGTGTGAAGTGGCAATTGGCTTCCTTCCTATCACACTGGGACATGGGCTGCAAAAGTTTGTCTTGCACAGAAATTCTAGGATTCTGGAGTTGAAAGGCTCCTGAAACTGTTAGTTTTTAATTATTTTGCCTTGGACTGAGCACCTTAACTCCTCCCTGTTCTCTAGCACAGCAGCTAAAATGGAACCATCCTGCTGGAGCCTGTACAGGCAGCAGCTTCCCTGGGGACCCCCACACCCTTCCCCTCACATTAATGAGTGGCTAACCGAGTAAACAGAAATAAATTAGCAACTAACTTCTCCTGGTAGACGTCAAGGAAGAAGAGAAGCCCAAAAAGGAATTTACACAGGAAAAGAAGATGTATAGGCTTTAGAGTTCAGCGTAACAAAGAGCACTTGCATAAGATATTGCATATAAGAGAACAAGAAAATGGTTTTAAACAAAATAGAAGGTAAGTCTCCAAGGCTTGCACCACTAATGGAATTGAGAGGAGGGATGAAAAATGTTAGTATTATCTCTGGCTCAGGAAGTCCCAAAGCCATGATTGAGTAGAAGGTAGAAGAATATACCAAGAAAGGATCATTACATGCTTGACATTTTCTTCTCTGCTCCCCCAGGCTGCTGTCAGAAACAGGATACCCGGCTAGACAGATGTTTAGTCTGATCCTGTATGACTGTTCTTACTTTGTGATAGTAAGACATAAATGTGGATAGGAAGAAAGTTATGTGCAACTCAGGGGGATCACATGAAACTTGAAGCTGATACAGGCAGAGTAGCTGACAGGGAGGGGATTCAAACTGAGGGGTGTCAACTCTAAGCAAATTCCAGTCACTATGGAGTTCACCCCTGGGAGAACTTCATACTGTCCCAAATCCTTCTCATACATTTCAGGACTTGTCTTTAGGATGTGGGGCACCTTTGTAGTCTAACCACTCGCCATGCCCTCCTCTGGTCCTTCAGTTAAATATTTCATTCTTTTAAAAAAAAAAAAGTTTCTTTCCTCTCTGTCTGTGAATTAATCTCCATCAACATTCTCTTGCCAACGTGGACATTTTCTGCACTGCTTTTTCTAGGTCTTTGCAAGAAAACAAATCTTCCCAGTGACACCAACCCTTTTTATATGCAAGCCAAAGCCTCTTCATTAAGTCCAGTGCCCATTATCCCTCCAACAGGCATTTAGGAGCAAAAGCAGATATGCAGAGATATTTTGCGATATAGCAACAACATCGTGATGTCAACCATAATTCTAAATTGTTCATAAATGCCCCAGATCATCACAGTTCAAACGCAGCTGGAACAATGGGTCAGGAAGGGGTTTATTTCCTACTTTATTATAGACTGCAGCAAAATGAGGACCAACAGTCACAAGGAGTTTTCTTTCGGCACGGCCATCAGCAGGACTCCCTTTTCTTGCTCTTAGCCATTTTAATTCATGCTTTTGTTACAGTCAGGCAGACTTACTAAAGAAACTGTAGATAGAAAATGTTATACAACAGTTGCAGCAGGTACCCTCTAAAGCAGCTTCTTTACTGTGACAAAGTGCACAGAGCACACCACACACCAATACACCATATTCTCTTCTGGGTCAGAGTTGATTCTGGTTCCAATTCCAGACAAACCATTTGATATGCAAAGCTATTAAAGGACTAGAACTATTTTCTTTTGCTAGCTCAGCCTTGCCTCTACTCTAGGAGCTTGGGTAGTCTACAAGGCAATATGCAACACGGACAGCAAGACACTCAGACTTTCCTTGGATTGCTCTCCAGACACCATAATGTTGTATAAAAAGGACCTGCACCATCTTTCTCCCAGCAGTAGCAGCTGTCACTGCATTCTGTGAGGAAGCCCATGGATATTGTGTGCTCTGGAAACATTTGCCAGATAGCTCTCCCAGGTAATTCACATCACCAGAATATCCGCTTCCTGGATCCCAGCTAAACTTAAGGAGCAGGGCAAGGAGCAACTGGGCTATTCTGGACCTCAGCTGAAACCACACGCCAGGCAGGCACCACAGAATGGTAAAGTTGCTCATGGAACTTAGGTATGTCCAGGGCCTAACTGAAGTTAAGAAGGCAACTCTTACAGTCACAGTTTTGGACTTAGATGGCTTATTTTACCAAAGTCATTTTAGGTAAAAAAGGAGGGACTTTGGTGATCTATTTCTCTTCATAGTACTGTACACTCTACACATTTATTCCTCAAGAAAACAGAGAAAATGAGTTACTTCTCAACTGAGAAAATTACTTACTGCTTGTGTGCACCACAGCCTGATAGCCAAGACGAGTCTTCAGGATAGAAATGCTGTATAAGTAATACAAGAAATAGCAATAATGGAATGATTTTCAGTATGGAGGTATTCACTGCACTTTCTTTCAGCCACCTTTATAAAAAAAAAACAGTATTTTCTTAAATTATCTAGGAGCTCTTTCACAATGGGAGGAGATTTGGTGACAGTACCATCTTAAGCAGCAACTTCAACATTCAGACCTGCCACTTCATAAAAATACTCATGAACAAGTTTAAAACAGATGAAACAACTGGGCAGAGAGCAATACTTTCAGTCCTGGTGGCAGATGAAGAAGCACAGACAACTAACTTAAATTAGAGAGCAACTTCCCTATGTTTATGCTGATAGTCAATGTCATCTCGTACCAGAAGAAACAGGACACATGCAGAAGCATTTATTTAAAGCCAATGCACTTTAAAATACAGTGATATTATATTTTTTAGTTAGCAGCTATGAACTTTTTCCACTCTGGGATTCTTGAAGAGTAGAGATTTGTGCAACAGGCCAGGTACACCAGGTAAGATGGTAGAGTCACCACCACTGGATGTGTTTAAAAGCCACCTAAATGTGGTGCTTGGGGATGTGGCTTAGTGGTGGGCTTGGCAGAACAGAGTTAATGTTGGGCTCGATGATCTTGAAGGTCTTTTCCAACCTTGATGATTCCAGGATTCTAAAATTCACACTATACCAAGAAAAAGAGAAGTTCTTGAAACAGCAAGAGAAGTGTTTAAGCCATCTCACCCTACATCAGAGTAACACTAGTTCTTATTGCTAAACAAAAATCATTGTGTGTCTCTGTTAATTTAATAGGTTAAAGACCTTTAATCATTTTTTACATATTAAGGATTGTTTATCATTTCTATCATATCATCCAGCCATAACATTGTGCTGTTATGGAAGACCACAATTAATCTGCTACATCCCCACCTAATATTTCAGCATCTTCAGAAATAATTAATAGAATTAATAAAAATAATCAATAGCCCATCATGACTGAACCTGTGTTTCAACAGAAAAACTGTACTGGGGGGTGTAAAAAAAAAAGTAATTTGTTAAACTCATAATGCTTATCAGCAATACTGAGCAGTGACTTTTTTTGATGCTGTCTGACACCAGATGAGAAATCAGTTTCTAATTAAGTGGAAAAGCAGCATATATATAAGGTAGGAGCCAGCTTCTGCACGGGGAAGTAGTACTATTTTCTCATTTTCCAAGGTAAGTCTGCCCTGCTTCCTCAAAAGACGACACAGTAAAGGAAAATGTGACCCTGGAAAGATTTGCTATGTATGGCATAACCCCCCCTCCCATTATTCCCAAGACTCCACAGCCCTTAAGTGTTTCAAAAACAGGCACAGAAGAATGAAAAACCACACGGGCAACAATGATGGCATCAGCAAAATACCTTATGCCTCACTCAAATATTTTATATTCAAGGCACAAGTTACAACTCATAAATTTCATTAAATCTACCTAATTTATACCAGAATCCATTGCCTCTTTGTATTTCAAGGGAATAGAAGTACACGAGATATTGTGGACAGAACTGCTATTTCTTGGGGGAATAAAATCCAAACAGAAAGAGAGACTTAGGCTTAATCTTCCTTATTATTTGATAAGAAGCATTTTCCGAGTAAAGGTACTAGTCAATTGTGGTTCTGATCACTCCAGTATGCTGTTCCATACCTAAGAGCAGAAAATGTTTCGAATATTTAACAAATCAGGGCTAATTATATAGAATAATTGAATCCTTAATATAAAGCCTGAGAGACTTTATTCTTCTAACGTTACTTGCTGCTGATGTGAATACCACGAGAAGAGATAAAGCTACAGACCTGTTAATACAAAGAAGACACTAAAAAATTACTTGCAGAATTGAGAAAAGCACTGGGCTCTGGAAATAAGTTAATTATTAAAGTTCTATTCCCTTTTTTTTTAAAAAAAAAAAAAGTTATTTTAATTACTGCATTTTTATTCCAAGTGTCTGTTTTACTTATGAGAAGAAATTACTTTCTATTTGAAGCAATGCCTACTAGAAATAAGAGTTACTCAAGGGCAGTGTTTTATTGATAAAGCTTTTTTCTTTATAATCTTCATATGTCATAACATTTCACAGGATTCATGAGGTTCGTATTTTTTCAAAGGCAGAAATGACTGGAAGATCTGATCTGGAGCTGGCAAAAAAAACCCAACCAAACCCAGTGCACTGTCTAGAGCTGAATTTTTGCTTTTAAAACCCTAGATATAGTAAAAGACAGAGCTTCATAAAAGTTGGAAAGGTTATTTATTACCATTTTTAACCTGTTATGAGTATTTGCATACATTTACATGCACCAAAAGCACAGCCATTCAGAACAAGGTTCATTATGAAGACAAACACGCATAGCATGACCAAGTGACAACCTCCACAATGGTTGATTTAAACTTTATTGGTCTCCTCCATTCACTGCCCATTTTTCTGGGGAGGAGGAACAGCTGAGGATGCCTCACATCCCTCTGGCCACTTTTTACTTTGGATAAACCCTGGGGCTGCCTCTGTTAAGGTGAGAGAACACACCAGTGTTCAAACTGGTACTAACTGTTTAATAACAGGAGATAACCTCCCATACGGTCTCTGACTTCTACCAGGCAACCCTAAATGGATCTCTCTCAAGTAGTGGAATAGGTAGGAAAACAGGTTTAGCAAAAAGACATCCACAGTTCCCTTCAACAGTTCAACATGAAGGCATGTCTGCATGCATTCCTACCGCCTGTGACAATAGTAACACTTCCTTTCAGCCTAATAGGTCCTGAGCCCCATCCTTTGTCTGCTGATTAACTGCTCTATTCATTGACCAGACCACTAATTGCATGCTCCTTATAGTTACCCTACATTACTGTAAGAATTAATGAGACACAATTACAGCTCCCAGAAATCTCAGGCCTGGCCAACTCCAAAGCACTCCAACTGAATAAGAACTCCCCAAGAATAAAGAGAAAAATTCAGCCCATTGTTCGCAGGAAGCAGAATGTTTTTTGTTAAAAAATTGTATTTATTTGAAGCTGTTTCATAATTAGGCCCTGGAGAAAAAAAAAAAAGGGGGGGGAGAAAAAAAAAAAAGAATAGAGAAAGAACTTGGGAACCAGCATTCACTGAGAAATCACAGTGGATGCAAAAAGACGGGCAGACAGTTCAGATATGAAGAGGAAAAAAGATAAAGGATGGAGTACATGAAAAATTAGTGCTAGGACTGCTACAAACATCTCTAACCAATCAGCTGTTTAAACAGAGCATGTCCCCCTGTATGTGAATTACCACTAATGCAATCCTCTATTTGCCTAATACACCTTCAATCTTGAAGAATTTAAAAGCAGCACGTGGCATGCTTCTGCACTCGTGTCTCTGCTATGAGATGGAGAGGAATTTAATTTCCCACTCTCACAATTTAATATGCATTAGAAGCCAGTGTCATTAGCCATGAAAGTCAAAAGGAAGGAGAGAAAATGAGGTTTTGAAAATCAGCCATATTGAAAACTGCACTCTCATTTAATCTGTGTAATCAACAGCCACAGCTATTCAAAGTCTCAGTGACTACAGTCACTACCTATTAGCCTGTAAGTAGTTCAAAAGCTATTCTTCTCACTTGAACAGTTTTCCAATACACAAGAGACAGCATTAAGTTAAAGAAGTTAATATGCCAAGTCAATACTCTTTGTTATGAAGTCATCTTCTTCCATTGGTTCATCTTCAACGTATTTTCACCGTCTAAATTTGATTTAAATTACGTGTACAGTTTGACAAAGCCACTGGTATTTAAAATAGAGCTTGAAATGCAGCACTCTACTTTTTAGTCCCGGTAACCATTTCCCAGGATACAATTTATAGCAGGCACTGAGACTCCAAACTAAGAATGTCTGCTGCATTCCAGAATCAACATCTTTGGACAGAGACAATATTTTTTGTGTGACTCTACAGGGATTCTCAATAATTGCACCTAACTGCGGTAATAGTTGAAATTCATGGAAAATGGATGTTCTTCTGATACCATCACTCACTGATATCACAGCAGAACGCTTTCCTGCATGAAGCAGACAGTTACCACCATGTGGTGCTGAATCCCAAGCAGGAAACAAGGCACGAATATGGATCAGAGACCTTTGTGTTCAGCATATAATAAGTCCAATATCCCTGTCATAGAACAGCAATCATTAACTCGGCGATCTTTTGTTAAATGGCCCCTGTGGCTGGACTGGTAACAGCAGGGATTGAATTTGCAATTTCTGTATCTCAAAATATCTCCCTTTTATGATTATGATCACATCTGATGCCATAGTTATAGCTCTACATACCATCCTCAAGACTAGATTCATCTGTCAGGGTGACTGCCAGCCTACAAATTCATGCATTTCCAAAGTAAGTCTCTAGGACTTGAAGTGAAAATACTGATTTCTATTAACTTTGGCTGATTAATCAGAACTTACACATGCAGTTTTGGCTTTGGCAGTAGTATCTGAAATGGGCTTTCTGCACCTCTTGAAAAAACCCTGGAGGAAAAAGGAACCCTTTGTCTCAAGTAAAATACCACCTAGCTGGTTCAAGCTATTGCTGTTGCAAGCCCCAAACCAGAACAAGTCCAAATTCCAGCAGAGTGTGATGTGAAATTATCTTAGTGCAAATAATGTACTCTGGTATCTGGTCCAACCTTCATCTCTGGCGTTATGAAATCATTTTATTTATATAAAATATGCCTAGACTTGAGGCTAGCTGTAATTTTTAGTTAGGGTCTCTCTGCATAAAAGAGAAAAGGGAGCCCTTTCTGCAGACAAACACTAAGACCCACTTTTTAGGTCATCAATACCGAGGTAGATCTCAGTGAAAGAGAGAGGCATGTGGGAACTGCATCTTAAAACACAAGGGGAGGTTTCAAGACATAACCTGAGCTCACTCACACCATTCCTACTCTCCTGTTCCAATACCCATTTCTTTAGAACTACTTGTGATTTATGGTGCTGCACATAAGACTGGCAAAGGCCAATCCTCATCCATCAAGTGTTTCCACTTGCTTATTTTTTCTGGAACTGATTGACCCAAGGAAGCTCCCACATTTGTACTTCTCATCTTTTAGTTTGTGTGTTGCGCATCACAAGCTTCACTGCTTGGGAGTTTCCTTCCTTCCTTTTCATTGTTATAGCTGCATCCAGCCTCTTTTCTTCCTGCAAGTAGTTCAGTTAAACAATAGTTATGACTACATGGTCTCCTAAATTTGGCTCCAAAACTATCTTCAGGACTAGAACCACCAACAGGACAGGTGCTAAACACGAAAATTCATGCACTGCCAGGCATTATTCATGCCACTTGCAGCTGTAAAGACAACCCTGTAGACAGAAAATGAATAGGAAACAGATCACAGAGTACTCTTAGAGTTGCTCCAGAGGTTGTTCTTCAGAGCAACGTAAGCATATAGTATGATACATCATCTCTGTGCAACGATAAACTTGCCTAGGAGTCCCTACAGAATAAGGCCTACAGTTGATTTACACTAGAAATGATAGAGAAATTAATAGAAAAATTATACTAACAAGACTCCTCTTCCCAAGCAACTTGCACCTCTCCCTCAAGAGAAGTAAAATGTACAGGTAAAAGAACTTCACTTACACAGCCTCTGTACTAAGATTTTTGCTGGCATAGCTATGTCAGCAAAAAATTTATATCTCTCCCTGACAGGTCTCCTTGATAACACTTTTAAGTGCAAACCAGGTGTCGGTATTTCAGTTGTGACAGAAAAGGAGTTCTACACTAGTCATGAGCAGAATATGTAGCCTTCCATGACCTAGAAAAGCCCTTGCTTCCAAGGAGGTCAACACCCATGATCATGTTTTCCACCAGCATAATCTCTCATGAGCACTGATTAATACAGTCCTGCTATGATACTGTACTAACACATGAACAGTAGGTGAAAATATCAGATCAGTAGGCAAGCCACTTATATTCTACATCTATTTGCACTGCATTAAAGCCACAAAAAAATTCAGTGCATGGGAGGCACCAATACTTCTCTGTAAAAAGGTGCTGAGATTTTTAGATTAGACTAAAAATAATTTTCAATCTATTAAACTCTGGGCATTCCAGTTGGTTGCATTTGGCATTCGGAAAGATTTAGATGTTTCTAAGAAGACGTTCTATAAATTGAGCCCCCAGATGCATCTCATGATGAAACAAGATGACGATGTACAAACACCTTTCATTTTAATCAGCATCGTTAGGTAGAAAGGTAATAATAGTGGTTTGTGAGCAGCTAGATAGCTGTTAAATACAGGGTTTGGAACTAAACACACAGATGTAGCACAGGGCATTTGGCAACAACCCCATAGCTAAAGAGAAGATTGGAAGAAGTCCTGCTGCCACAGGCAGAGCTGCAGAGCGTCCCTCACCAACACTGTACCTGTTCCTAACCTAGTTTATCATATTCTCGTTGTCTCTGGTGCAATTACTCTCTGTTCCTGTGAGATTATTTATATATATTTATTTAGGCTTTGCATTGATATGGCAAGGTAACTACTTACACATGCAGCACTCATGGCCATCGATTAGCCAAGCAGCATGAATGCCCGAGCTACAAGAAACAGTCAATCACCTTAACTTCTTTAATTAATTAATGTTCCTTTATTGAATATACAGAAAGAAAACAACATTCACAAGCAAAAAGCAGTGGTATCCAAGCACTTAGATCACTACTGGAAACTGTATCCTACTCCTAAAACTTTTTTTTTGCTTGTTTATTTTTCACTACTTTAGCAATTTTTTATAATCCACTAAGATTACTCATTGCCAGAACTGTGGCAAAACTGGGATTGCATGAAAACTATTCACATACCACTAGCTGAGAAAAGCACTGGTATTAGTCCAGAAACCAATTTACTCTCATAAATCAGCTTTATTCTTGCAAACAACACTGAAGGAAACAATTTTGCAATGAGGCAACAGCAAAACAGAGCACAGGGCCCCTTCCATCCTCACCTTACTCACTGCCCTTCCAACACTCTTTCTTCCATTCATTTAGCTGCACCATTCCAAAATCCTATCAGTCTGGGCACCAGTCCTTGACAGGGTGATTCCCTGGTGTGCTGGCCTTTCCTACCTGGTTCATGGCCTAGGTACCCTCAGCATCATGTGCTCTTAGGCTTTCTCTGTCAGAGCCCATAAGCCAGAGAGGGGACAAAACTGTCACCCCACTCCTCAAGGGCTGGAAAGCACACTCCCTGCATTCTCCTTCTCCTGATGTAACTTTACTCACCTTTTAACAAAGGAGTGTAGTACAACACCAAATGCATTGAAAGAATCAGGACACCCCCACACTCCCACTCGTTCATACTCCTCCTAGGCTGAAAAGCTTTCTCTTTTCCTCACCACCCCCCCCGAGCAGCTACTGCCACTTCCATAGCTCATTATTTGGGCAGCAGCAGAACCCAAACATCTCTAGGTTATTTGCTTTCCTCTAGTCACAGTCATCCACCAGGACGCAGGGTGAGGGATCCCTCTTGCCAACGACCACTGTGGTTTGTGAACACATGAAAAAAGATGTACTACGACTGAAGGATGGTAGACTAGCGAGACCACAGCTGGAGGACTGTGTCCAGTTCTGGGCTCCCCAGTTCAAGAGGGACAGGGAAATACTGGAGAGAGTCCAACGGAGGCTATGAGGATGCTGAAGGGACTGGAACATCTCTCTGGTGAGGAAAGGCTGAGAGCCCTGGGGCTGTTTAGCCTGGAGAAGACTGAGAGGGGATCTTAGGAATGGTTACAGATATCTGCAGGTCAATGAGAAGGGACCAGAGTCTTTTTCAGTGGTGCCCTGGGATAGGATGAGAGGCAATGGTCACAAGCTGGAACACAAGAAGTTCCACCTCAACAGGAGGAGAAACTTCTTCCCTGTGAGAGTGACAGAGCCTGGAACAGGCTGCCCAGAGAGGTTGTGGAGTCT
>JANHFX010002253.1:58082-71723 GCA_027560015.1 Chloroceryle amazona
CAGGCAGCTTCCCAGCCACTCTTCCATGAGACTGTAACACTGCCAGGGGTTGTAGTGACCCCAGTGCAGGACCCGGCCCTTGGCCTCGTTGAACGTCATCCCGCTGGCCTCGGCCCCTCGACCCAGCCTGTCCGGATCCCTCTGCAGAGCCCCCCGGCCTTCAGGCAGCTCAGCACACCCGGCTAACTTGGTGTCAGCTGCAGACTGGCTGAGGGTGCTGGATCCCCTCAGCCAGATCATGGTTAAAGATACTGAAGAGAAGAGGCCCCAGTGCTGAGCCCTGGGGGACACCACTGGTGACCAGCTGCCAACTGGATTTACTCCATTTCCACCACTCTCTGGGCCCGGCCACCCAGCCGGTTTTTTATCCATCGAAGCGTGTGCCCATCCAGGCCAGGAGCAGCCGGTTTCTCCGGGAGAATGCTGTGGGCAGCAGTGTCAAAAGCTTTACTGGAGTCCAGGCAGATGACATCCACAGACCTTCCCTCATCCTCTGAGCGAGCCACCTTGTCATAGAAGATGGGGTTAGTCAAGCAGGACCTGCCTTTCATAAACCCGTGTTGACTGGGCCTGTTCTTCTGGTTGCCCTGGATGTGCCTCGTGATGGCTCTCGAGATGATCTGCTCTGTAACCTTCCCTGGCACCCAGGTCAGACTGACAGGCCTGTAATTCCCGGATCTTCTCTCCAGCCCTTCTTTTGGATGGGCATCACATTTGCTGACCTCCAGTCAGTTGGGACCTCCCCAGTTTGCCAGGACTGCTGGTGACTGATGGAAAGTGTCTTGGTGAGCACTTCCAACAGCTCCCTCAGTGCCCTCGGGTGGATCCCATCCAGCCCCATAGGCTTGTGTGGTTTAGCAGGTCACTGACCCTTTTCTCTCAGATTATGGGAACTTCAGTCTGCTCCCCATCCCTGTCATCCAGCTCAAGGGGCTGGGCACTCAGAGCACAACTGGTCTTACTGTCAACGACTGAGGCAAAGGCGGCATTCAGTACCCCAGCCTTTTCCTCATCCTTGGTCACTGTGTTTCCCCCCACATCCAATAAAGGATGGAGATTCTCCTTAGTCCTCCTTTTGTTCTTCATGTATTTATAGAAACAGGGTAAACTATATTTTAATGAAGATATTCTCAGCAATACATGTGTTTAGACTTCTTTTTGTCACACTTGGATTTTATTTACGTCTCAATCGACCTTGCAAGTTTAAGAAATGTATCATTTATTCATCTACAGTCTTTTAGTCCCTCACAGTTACACAGATGACCTGGTTCAAGAAAAATCAAGTGGTTTCTCTGGTGTAGCAGTGTCAAAACAAACCATACTCATTGTATTGCTGTTAGCTGCAGTCATAGGAAGAAAAAACCACCCCCAAAAACCCCAGTGCTTGCTTTACTTTATATATTTTCAGAATAAACTCTCATAATTAAACTTTTCACTTTTCCATGTAGCTGACTATGTATTCCTGCACAGCAGGAGGTTTTCTCCACAGACATATTGACTTGGACAATAAACAAAGCAGAAATCTTTGACTGGAATTTACAGCTAAATTTAACTGTGCTTATTGTTAGTAAAATTTGCATATCTGTCTTTCAACATAAGGAAAAAAAAATATTGCAATGAATTTGGGCACTGCACTGCTTGGCAAGAAAAAAAAAAAAAAGAAGAGAGATTTAAGTTGTAATTTCCATACTTATTGAGGCTGGATGTCAAAGGAAATCTGTGCAAAAAAAATCCCATTGCTGCCTTGACAAGAGTTTAAAGATGATAGCATACTAATAGCAAAGGTGCTTGTTTAAACAGTACCTGTAAAACACTGATGAAGTGGGACTGAATTCTAGAAAATATTTCCAGCATCTCTTATCTCTCTGTTCTTTGACCACAAAATACAGAGAAGCAGTGAACATGTTTTGAAGAAATATAACCCACCTTTTCCTCTCAGTATCAACTCTCCCCATGAAACATGAACAGATGACTCAGCGCTGGCTTCATGCAATTAAAAGATGGCAGAAACTTTCACTGCTACAACTTCATTGATGTCTTTTTGTGTCACAACACTGCAGCACCACTAACCTTCCGAAGCCATGAGCCAGCAGTAGCAAACAGTCACCTTTTTTTGATTTTTGTGTCTCTTTTCACAGCATCCTGGATACCTGGGTGTCTTAGGAATTTAGTTTAAAGGAATTTGGGTTCCCAGCTCCTTTAGAACTAAGTTACTTCACCCGGGTCTGCCTACCCACAACAATTAGACACTGGGATGCAGTTGGGCCAGCACAAAATGTTTTAGATCAGCACAAATATTTCCACACTGAAGAGAGAAAGTCATGCTACGTTGAGTAACTTTTCCAGTATAAAACTTGGATATGTGCCAGGGATTGTACTGTTGGTTTGGGTAGGGTTGGGGTTTTTTTCATTCTTCTTATTATTATTGCTTTTATTTTAACTGAAGCGATGAATTTTTATCACTAAAGCTCTCAATAAATAATGAAAATACACTACCACAACGTGTACTTTATGGCTTTCCATACTTGCACTTGCTCTGGGCAGGATTTCAAGGGTATCTGTAACCTACACTTAGGTCTTTAGAGTTGGGCTACTCCTCAAGTGGAGGGTGGAGAAGAAATAAATGGCATTCTGGCAAAAGTGAGGAAATTGGTCATCACTGTTAAGACATACCCTATAAGTGGACTGTGAGATAAGTGGCTCAGTTTTTCTTTTCTCAGGTTTCAGCTGAAACAAACACAACCATTAACACTGAAACTACAACATTTCTAACACCCAAGTGAGAGACACAGATCAGCTCCCACCTCTCAGAGCACTTCTAGCATATCTTGTAGACTTGGACAGGAGATCTTTGGATCATGCTCCTGAATTTTTCATGGAAATATAACTACAAATCTTTTTCTTTTCTAATAAGGAAGCTGTGCTGTAGGAGAAGTGCTCCACAACCACCACCTCTAGCATTCAGGCTTTGTCTATAAACAACTTTGTGCCATCACAAGGTCTAACTGAGGATGGTGAGAGTCTATAAAATAGCATGGTTGCCTAGAGAGTACCTTCTTGTGAGATCCAGGCACTGCACCATTACATCATAATTTTTGGGAAAAAAAAAAAGCTTTCAGATACCGTGCAACAGAGATAGCTGGGAAAATTTGAGAGTAATTTTATTTTATTCTGCAAAAACGTAATGAAAAGTAGGTAAATAATCTCAGTGATACAAAGCATTTACCTGGAAGTCACCAACGTGCTATCTGCATTCTGGTCTAAACATCATAAACCAATAAACTACCAAATAAAATGACTTCCAGTGAGGTAGAAGCTGAGAGCTCACCGGGATGTGTTCATGACACTGAAGTCAATGGGAGACAAGGCCAACAATTCTCCAAATAGAAATTGCTGAGTTAAACATTTCAGAATCAGGCACTGAAATTAATGAGTTAAAGATTAATTCACTCACAGCCTGTCTGTACATGGTCACCTCATGGGGCCATCACCAGGAAGACAAGAGATCTTCTTAGAAGAACTGGCTCTACCCGAGGCTAATTAACAGATATGCTGACTGTAAATAAAAGCAGGAGGTGGTAAACAGAAAAGAATAGGAAGTTTGATGGGGCTCCCAACTGATGCTCTGTGTCAATAAACGTCAGCTGGAAGTTGGATGCTGCTTTTGTAGTCTCTTAAGGAAATCATCATTATCCCATTATTCTGTAACACAGTCTAACCTCATCTCCATGCATTGTACTAGGGAAGATATTTTTGATCAACTCTGCATTTGTTAATTACAAAACCAAACATAAGGAAGATATTTTGGTTTATATACAGAATGAAGCAACTTATTTGAAAGGGCAAATTGTAACATTCAGCCTTACAAAACATAAAAATAACAACCATTTCTTATATCCTGATCTAAATTAGTGACCCTTGTAAAAATACTGTTTCAAAACCACCAGTGAGACAGCACAAACAGTTCTATAAAGCAGACAAGAGACTGATATACACAATGATAATTAGTCTTTTTAAACACAGGAACACTTCTTCAATTTACCCTCATCATTTCCTAAACCTGTAGGAGGTGTATCAGTTAACTCTCTGGCTTTTGGGCTGAGATTCTCTAGATGTATTTTACTACAGTACTTTCCTTCATTGACTCACAAATTCTCTGCCAATAAAGGGCTACCTGTAAGAAAACCGGTTTTGATCATTGAAAAGATGGTAGGTGATATTCTTTGTCCATTCTCTGCCCCACACCCCCAAAAGTTAACTCCCACTGCAAGCTGGATTTTGTTTGTTGTTTCCCTAATCCCCTCTCCCATTTAAAGATGTTTTCTTGAGCAAGCAGACACTTTAAAGTCACCAGGACCACTGATGTGAGGATAGACTATTTTGCATGAGAAAATTTTGCAGGATGTAATCTTCTCTTTTCCTTGGAGTTTAAGTAGTTAATACCTATTACTCAAATGAAAGAAAGAAATTTAATAGTCTTGGTCCAATTACTCGTGCACACGTATTTATTTTGCACCCAATTACTTCCCACAATTCTTCCAGTTTCAAGAATGGACAGATTTTGAAAGTCTACTTAGTGCCACGAAGTGAGAAGCATCATTAAGATTCAGATTAAGGCACATACATGATGTGAGAAAGGTTCATTTTAAAAGAACTTGTATATTTTCACTGCATTTTTAGGAAAACATGGATAGAATTTATTGGTTTATTGCTACTTTTTCCATCTCATTAATTCTAAGGTACTAAAATTTCTTCCTTATACAAATGATGACTTGAAGTGAAGCTATCTGACCGTGTAGCACTATGCTTCAAAAAGTATTTGAATTCCACACACAAATAGCTGGGAAGTGGCACCATAGGACCTCCCTCTTCAATATTATGCTTTCCTTTCTCTATCCTCTTTCCAGACATAATTTTAGTACTATAATGATGAATCTCTTTCTCAACAATACTCGGACTATTTCTTCCTTTCAAATGTTGTCTCACTCTTATCTTTCCTTGCAAATATTTATTTTAAATAAGTCTAAAATAATACCAGGGAAGAGGGATATTACTGGTCATCTACTGACACTCTACTGTAAGCAAATTCTGCTGACAGAAATTTGAAGGAAAAATGTATAACCTGTCAGGGAAATAAATGAGAGCCCATCAATTTTGCTCAATATGACTACCAAATAAACTTAAAGAGTATAACTAAATATATTTACTTTAAGGTAATCATAAAAGTTCTAAAGAGGTGGTTAAGAATAGAGAGGAAAAAGAAAAATAGCTGCTCTCTTACAAAACTAACCATTAGCTCATGTACAGACTTGATCATTAATGCCTACGAAGGCTAAAACAGCATAGTACAGCTCAGCAGTCATGAAGGGGTATAAATTAAATTGACATGAAAAGAAAATTAAGAATATCTGAAAAGACATTGCTGTAAGAGTGGTAAGATGCAAACCAAGCAATAAAGACTAACAATCAACTTTTGGTTAAGAAACACCACATGTTGCCAGTTGCTGATAGATTCTGGCTACAAACTGCATTCTAACACTGAACTAAGGAGAGAACATAGCACCTACTAAAACTAATGTAGGTCACATTAAAAATTTTCCTCCCTAATTTTCAATATTTGCTTTCTTTTCTCTTCTTGTCTTAATACAAAGTCCAGGGAATCCTGCAGAAGTCTTACACTAATGTTCTATGCAGTAGCTTTAGAAGAACATCCAAAAAAGGCTCACAGTTGTATTTGAGGCACAGTTGTAGCACATTTCCAACAGCAAACTTAAGACTCCAGAAACTATTCAGATTAAGTTCTCCATCCCCATGCTCACATCTCTTGTGATTGGCTTACGCTTTTCTTGGAGGAAGGAATTCCACTTCTGATTAGCTTTGCCAAATTCCAGCTTGCCAAAGCCCACGCTTACTCATTTATCAATGCACTTCTTAGCCAAGGATGGCTATGTCAGTTCAGATCAAAGGTCTCATTAGCTCAGTATCCTGCTTCTGAAAGCAACCACAAGTCAAAGCCAAGAGAAGAGAGCACGAGCAAAGAAATCGGGTACAGTATTTTCCCAAAGTAATTCCTCAGCCTTCCAACTATATTCCACTCAGGAACTCCTGAGACTGATGTGATTTCTCTGTTTAGCTTGCCCAATGGTCTTCTCTTTCTAGCACTTTAGCCCATTACCCCTTAAACTCACTTATACAACATCCCAAAGCAAAGCTACCTTGGGCAAACAACTAAGAACTGTATTGCAGTGATCACAGAATCACTATGGTTGGAAATGACCCTCAAGATCATCAAGCCCAACAGTCTACTAAACATTACCATGACCACTAAGCCATGCCCTGCAGTGCCACATCTGGATGATTTCTGAACCCCTCCAGGGATGGTGATTCCACCCCCTCCCTGGGCAGCCTCTTCCAAGGCCTCACCACTCTCTCAGGAAAGAAATTATTCCCAATATCCAACCTGAACCTCCCCCGGGGCAACTTAAACCCATTTCCTCTCATATGATCACGAGTTACCTGAGAGAAGAGATGAACCCCCACCTCAATGCACCCTCCCTTCAGGCAGCTGTAGAGAGCAACAAGGTCTCCTCTCAGCCTCCTCTTCTGCAGCCCAAACAACCCCAGCTCCCTCAGCTGCTCCTCACCAGACATTTTCTCCAGACCCTTCCCCAGCTCTATTGCCCTTCCCTGAAGTGGCTCCATCAGTGATGCTGTTTCGTGCACACTCAGTGTTTAGTGGATACAGCTACTCACATTTGCTTATTAAAACCTAACCAAAACAACAAAACAAAAGCAAGACTGATGCACCCCTTGAAAGAAACTTTGAGTCTGCACAGACCCCGGCTAGGTGGCATTCTGAGCACAGTAAAATATTGCAATAGCAAGGATCATAAGAAGGTTGAATATAGCTAGAAAAGGAGGCAGATGTCATGAGTGAAAACACAGCCACCCTAACAAAAGCTGAAAAAACACCCCCTCTGTGAGCCTCCCTCACTCCAACAACTGAATTTTGATCCAAGAAGGTTAAATATAGGGCTGCTTGAAAATTTTCCACTGCATCTATTTTTGATGGGAAGCGAGGCTTTCTGCTAAGCACTTTTTGGTTGGTTTGTTGTTTTTTTTTTTGGCATGCCTAAGTATATGCTTCTGCAAATATACTTTTATTACCAAAAAGCCAAACTTACAAACCAAAATATTTTGATTGAAAACAAAAAAATGTTATTAAGAAACACTAATGTAGCATCTCATTAAATCTGTGGCTTACCTGCTTTATGTGGCAGATCTCCTCTATCAACTAGACTTACCATTTAAACTCCAATAATATATCACTTTCAGGGATTCCCTACTTCCAGCACTCCCTTCAAAGAGGAAAGATCACGGCACAGTGGTAGACAGCCCTAGCCTTGCAGAATAGGATGAGCAGGTGTCCAGATTATAACGTCAGAAGAGGACTACAGTAACATTTTCCAGATCAAGAAGTTTTAGTTTTCGGTCAAAACCTTCCAGTCTTCTACATTCTGTCAAAGCAGGTGGGTTTTTTCCTGGAAAATTAAGACAAAAATGAAAGAAGTTTTGGATTTTTTATTAAAAATTCATGCAAGAAATGTAACAGGTCAAGTAAGGTCTTATTCATTAACCTGCAGATGCCAGCCTAGCAGGAATCTGTCCATACACAAATCAGAAGAACCTTAAACAGCAGTAAAATGTTTCAAATTTTCCACAGCAGTCCTGTGAGCCCAGCTGTTCAAAAGCCAAGGAGCTAAACCCAAACAAAAACAATGAGGGCTCATTAGATTGGATAATTTAGTGTATGAGCCCTAAGTTATAAAAGCCCAACCAGCCTGACATGCAAAAGCAAAGAAGGAAGATAAGAACCAAACAATGGCTATACTTTTAGTAATGTAAAAAACCTGTAGAGCAAAGTGGCAAGAAAATGAGGTATTCCATTTGTTCTCCCCTTTTGGGGCTCTCAAATTCAGTGAATTAACCAGCAGGAATAAATTTGATATGGCTAATGCAATAAAAAGTGAGAGTAAGAGCCATCCCGTTATAGAACCATGGAATTGTCAGGGTTGGAAGGGACTTTAAAGATCATCTCGTTCCAACCCCCTGCCATGGGCAGGTTGGAACATCCCATTGTGGCTGTTATCTCCCCTTTTCTTGAAACCCCACAACCCCCTGGAAGAGTTGAAAGCTTCTCATCCAGAAGCAGGCCCTAACCAGACCAAGACAGAGAAGCACCCAGAGAATACTGCCAGGGACAATGTTAGAACTACATTTCTAACATCCATCTCTTCCCCTGTGGCTGTTTCCTACCATCCAATTGCCTCCCCTCCCCACGAAGGCAAAATATATAAATCAAAGAAATGAAAGACAAGAAATCAGTCAAGACTGCAACTTTTGTAACACTATTGTAAGCCCACAAATGACAACTGCAAAAAAAATCTCCTACCAGTGGGGTACTATTTTCTTCCCCACCACCACCACTAGCACCAAGAATCAAGAAAATTCAAGGGAACTGGCAAAGGAATATCCTTATAAAAAACTCAGTGGGGAAAACAAAAGGAAGGGCATTTTGCTGTTACGGTGAAATTCCTCTCGATATTTGGCTTTTCAACCACACCATTCTTTTACTAAAATAAAAATAAAGGGTTTTAAGAGTGAGCTTCTGCTGGCACTAAGCACCTGAGAGTTCCCTATGAGCAGTTCCACACGCTGCCTAATGGTGACTCCTTGCACAGAGTTAACATCTTTGACTGTCTAACGTTATAAAGTGAAAAGTGCTAACAGGACTTTTCATTCTCGAGGCCAATTTATTCACCAAAATTAGCACAAGCCTGAGCCTGCTGTCCTTATTCATGTTTGAAATCACCAGCCATTTACGTGTTGACCCAGCAAAATTAGCACAGTGAATGATTAGTCAGGATCTAACCCTAGAGATAAAAAAATTTCTTTAGAGTAAGTGAAATACAATGAATAAATATTCAAAGTGAGTGATGAAAGAGATGTTTGTTATTTCCATTTTAACTCCAGGGCAATGAGTAATTTCAGTAAGAATTTCTTGGGGTGATTTTTATCACTCAAGATTTTTTAAATGACTATTGTGCATCCTACGTCAAAAATTGGGACTAGAAACAGTAAAACTTAAAATATGGTGACGTCAAACACGTATAGAAAACGTTATTCCCTTAAATGATACGATTAGTGATTTACAAGGTACAAAAAGCGGTGTCAGAATTTATGACAACTTTGTATGATTGAAGGATTTAATGAAACACGTTCCACTTCAAATCAGTTACACGAAGTTTCACTTTCTCTGTTCTGGGTTTTATCCTTATCCATGCCTTTCAACATGAAGTTCAATTCTTACTCCTAAGTGCAGCACCGTGTGAAGTTCTCATTTAATTTACAGGGTGTGAGAGAGCATACACGTAAGCTAATGCCTCCATAGAGTTCGTGCAAAAATTAGTAAATCAAAGTGGACTACAATGCCTAATCTTGTCTCTGATAGCCTAGACTAGCCCAGTGTGGATGGGGCAACCTTAGCTCAAAGTCTTTCGTATCTACTTCTCTCATGTCTACTTCCACCAGAAAGCTGCACACAAGCTGGGCTAGATTTCTTGCCAGGAGTTCCATGGCTCCTTGCAGTGTAGTGACTGAGCTGCCTCAACTCTTGATTTACAGCACAGGAGACAGACAGAACCCTGCCACTCTCTAGTTCTCCGTTCTGGTTCTTCCTTATACCCTGTCAACTCCGAGTTGGGAAGCTACTACCCTGGCTGCTATCCCCTGACCCAAATACAGGTGCCTCAAAGTTAACAGATAGACCCCCCCTTAATTCCTCCAGTAGAGCCAACACCAAAGACTAGCTAGACACATGCCATGCCATCCTAAGGCTAATGGCAACTGTTATTTGGAAGCTGCCCCCCCATGGCTATAGGTGAGGCAAGCCAGGTGGCAGTGCAGCAGCAGTGGGTATTTACCAGAAGCTTTGCAGGGGTTTATACCTGAGCTGTTGAAACTGAGGTCTCCAAAAATGGAGACTGACCAGACAGACGTGCCAGCCCGTGCTGGGAGTGCTGATGGTGCACATGCCATGTGAGCATTTATTTATGTGCATTAACAGCACGGTGATGGCGTATGGAGAATCACAAATACGACTGCAGAAGTCACTGGCATGCTACAGTCTGTCAGAAGAGAGTAGTGCACTTGGACACTCTCATATTATCCTGAGACCAGCCTGTACCCACCAACCTTCCTGAGATTCGAGAGTGCATTTACATACTGATGTTTTAGCAGTTGCCAGACAGCAAATCAGTGGTTACCTGGACAATCAGAGGAAAACAGTGCTGTTCACTACATCCAGACACACTTAATATGGTCAGCAATTCAACTGCATGATATTTGTATTATTCTCCAAGTACAGTGGCAATGAATCAATGGACTGTTTAACTCAGGACAATATGTTTTCCAAAGTTCCATGACTTGTCACGTGGGAAACATCACACCGTGAGGCATTACAACCTGTAGCACGGGCAGATTATAAATAAAGCTTGCTAAGTAAAGGGCAAAAATTTTAATAATAACTAAATAATAAAGAAAAATAAAAAGATTGCCCTCAAGAGAACTTATTTTCTTTCATAATCCTTATAAACTGTTGTTCCCAGTGACTTGTTTGTTCTGCTACTCATCTAATAAAGGTGATGTATCCAAAGCAGCCCTGGGAGAAGTCTAATTGTGGTCTGCTCCTGCACTCAGCAGAAAAATCCTCTAACCACATTCAGGGCCACAACCTGCAGCTTTGGTGTTGGAGCAATCCTCAGAACAGAGCACTGCTCAATCACTTCATCATCCTCCTTTATGGTAAAGGGACAGCAAAGTTCTCTTCCAGCAGTTTCTCCTCCTTCTCTGCCACCTGCTCACGGCACAAGCAGCTACTCCAGCAGATTGTATTCAGCCTAATTTCTTTTTTTCTCAAAGGCCTTCTCACGTCTCACTGACCAACAGCAGCATCATGGTGCTGTGGCCATCCATGATCAGATCTGACATCCCTGAAAAGATGTAAGCAGAACATTGTTCTTCTTGTCTACAAAAATTTCTCATGAATCACAATAAAATACAGGCTGCCGCAAAAGATGTGTCAGTGCCATTTAATTTTTTGTGTGTGAAAGGAAAAATATCTATCAAAATGTAAGATACATACGCACGCTGTACTCTCCCATCCCTATTTCTTTTGCGGGTTTTAGAGTGTTGGATTTTTACTCATAAATTCTGCTTTGCAGGCTTGCAGAAGCACAAATCAATGTGTTCCTTCCCATACTTGGATTGCCCATCGTGTTGCTCAGTTCTGGACTACACGTGGCACCTGAGAGGAAAGGATGTATTAGAAATAAAAGCAGTTTCTCTTGCTTTTAATTGGTACTTTTTAGGGAAAAGCTGAACACAGTAAGATGCCGCAACTCCACCTCACCCTGTCTACCACCTTGACTGTAAAGATACTCTTGCTTCCTGCTCCTATTTACCCTCTCCCCAAAAAGTTCCACAGTTTGTAGTTCCGTGTTCCATGTATTGGCCATGTAAAATCCCCTGCATCTTGTAGCTAACTGGTATTTGCATAGACAGTCCCTGGATAAAGCTCTGTGCCCTGCGATAGGAAGATCAGCCCAGACAGCCCCTTCTGGGTTTAATCCATGAAATTACTGCCTTCAGTCAAGGCTTCCTTCTAACAAGATTATTTGAACAATTTCCATGGACCGAGATCTTCTTTTCAAACATTTATATAAAGCACCATTCACTGACCTATCCAATGCAGACAATGGCACACTAAAATTTACCGGAGAACACGAGGTGGGAATTAAAAAGCAATTTTTCCATCTTATAAACTAAACATCTGTATTTTTAAATAAATAAAATACTAGTTTATATACTAGATTTTTATTTTTCCAAACGTTAATATATTTTTTGTTTTAACAAGAGCCAATTTACTCATCTCAAACTAAACTGCCCTAAAGTTACCATTATCTGGTTCGCCGTGCTCCATATAATCCCAAATGCAAAGCCTTAGATGCAAATAAAAGTTAAGCTTATGTTAGAGGGGCCAGAAACCTAAAGGTCTGAATAAAAGAGGCGTGAATACCTGTGGCAACAGAGACTTGCAGAAGTGTTATCTAGTTGCCAAATCTACAGGTTTGTGAAAGGTTGTAGAGTTTGTAAGATTCTTGCTGGCTTTATATTTCTGCAGGATTTGATGACCGGAGGTATGTTTTGAAACCCCTGCAAGAAAGTGCTCTGAAGTTATTTGTATTGCTACAGTAAACCTCAACTTTTCAGAAGCAGCAGCTGCTGTATTTTCTGGGATAAACACACAAACCATTTTAAAGACCTGACTCCTGATTCCTTCATCTCAGTACCTCTACTGACTTCAGGGAAGTCTCAGTATATGAGGAACACAAACTGGGCTGCGATTCCCCAGCCTTGAGATATCCAGGCTGCTTTTCAGGCACATAAAGTAAAGCAGCCTTCCTACAGCTGTGGTGTTTTGAATACCTGAAAGTCAATTTCAGGAATTATCATGGTCTTTACTAGGGAATGTGGATAGGTGGTCATTACTAAATCGCCATAAGGTCCCTATTACCAACTTTGTCATTACTGAACAGCTTCAAGAAACGCAGAATCTTTGTGCGGCTTCTCTTTTCACGCTGTAGGAAAACAAGAGCAACAAGAACAACAGCAGAAACGAAGCCAAGCGTGCTGTTGAGAAACCTGGTATTCTCTTATTTCTAGGAGAGTTATAGTGTAATCCTAAACTGTAGCATTCAGCATGTCTCCTGAGTTTCCTCGCTGAAATATCGCAATGGAAATTTTACAGCATCTGTGTTGCTTTTGGAAGCCATCACCTCACATCTGCTGTCTCTGTAGTGCAGAGCCTAAGTTCAGCCTAAAAAGGTGCTTTGTAATAGGCAATAGGAATCCTGACAGAGCAGTAATTTACAGACTCGCCCAGCTCTCCTGACTAGACTCGCTCGGTTTTACATTCTGCAGGGGTTTTAAAATAAGGTACTCTCCAGGCAGCCACCAGCCTAACAGTCACTTCTTAAAATGGAGCATCACATCCAGGACTGAAAAGAGACTTTTTAAATCCCTCTTAGTCACAGAGATCTCAACCAGGTGACAACTTTTTCCATTATGTTTTCTTCGCTAGGCACTTGTTCAAACTCCTAACACTTTTCCGTAAGGCATTAACTAAATTAGCACTAAAATAACCATGGGCTGCTTTAGAGAAAGTTCTGATTTTGACCAGAAATAATACACAGGTAGCAGTGAAACTGCTTCCACAGCCCGGGGTGTGAAACACGGCCACGTCCTCCGAGCACGGAGAACGCCAAACCTTCTCTCGAGTGGGCGCTGGGGTCGAGAGAGATGTTTTGTAAATGACCGCAGTGAATACACAGCGGACGTGTTTATTGCCCCATTATTGCCCATCTCCTCCTAACCGGGTAATCCGCGTGTTCCTTTCAATGGACAGACAGACAGACAGGAGTGGAGAGGATCCTGTTAGCACAGCCAACAAATTTAAGATTGCCTTTTTGTTTTGACTCACGCGTTTAATTTCCGACCCGCCGCTTTCGCACCGCCACCCCC
>JANHFX010002255.1:0-13144 GCA_027560015.1 Chloroceryle amazona
CCCGCCCCCCCCCGCCCCGCCCGTGTCCCGTGGCCGGGGGCGGGCGGCGCCCGCCCCCCCCCCCCGCCCCCCCCCCCCCCCCCCCCGGCGCGCGCTCGGCCGTTAACGGTCCCAACGGCCGTAACAGCAGCGGCTGCGGCGGGGGCCGCTCGTCCCGGCACCGGGGCACCTCGGAGGCAGCGGAAGCGCCCAGCCCGCCGGGTGGAGGGGCCGCAGGGAGCCTGGCCAGGGATGTCGGAGGGGCCGGGTGAGGAGCGCTTAGTGCGGTAGTGAGCGCAGCCAGGTCAGCGGCCCTCCCCGCCGCCTCCAGGCTGGGTGACCTCCTGCGTGGGGCTGCGGGGCTCCTCCCGCCTCTCGCGTTTCCCTTAGGCTGCGGTTTGGCGAGGGCGGGAGCTGTCGTCGGACGGAGGTCACCGCGGAGACGCCGGTGAGGGTCCGTAGGGCAGGTGGAGGAAGAAACGATTCTTGTCGCCTAAACAGGGTTTGGCTGGGGGGTCCTCATCCGAGTGACTCGGCGAAGCTTTCTCTTGGTCTGCCTGTGAATCTCCCACAGAGCTCTTTGGAAGTCTCTCTTCCTAACTGGCGTAGCTCGCAGTGGGTTCTTAAATGTGGTTGGGTTTGTTTATTTTTTTGGGGGTTGGGTTTGTTTTTTTTTTCTGATTCGTGGTGTTTCAGTTTATCCTTTCTTTTGTTGTCTGCTTCCTGAAGGCTGAAATCTAGCTTACCGAAAAAGCAAGGCTCTCAACATTTCTTTTTTTTTTGTCTCTGGGTTTATATGAGTAGTGTTTCTTTGCTTTTTAATACAGTTCTTTTAAATTAAAGGAATGTTTAATTCTTTAAAGGATTTGCAGAGTTCTAATTTAGACAGTTTAAGTGACCACCTTCAGAAAGCATATTGTCAAGTGACAAAAGGTAGAATGGCCTTTAATCATTAATGGGTGATGTTAGGAGAAAAAGATGCTAAACATCATAAATGGAAATGTGTTTGGAGTACGACTTTTTTAGGAAAAAAACAGTGTTTGGAAGATGCAGGAATTCTTTAGAGCCCTAATATGAATGTTTTGCTTTGAATGCTTATCTCTGTGTGCTTGGGATTGAGATAAAGGTATTGCTTTAGAAGATGTCCTGAGTGAATGGCTGCAATAAGTTGCAGTAACGGTTCATCTTAAGCAAAGAAGGCATATTGGGATTGTAGTTATGGTTGTTGGTTGACTGTCATTCTACTAAGGGCTTTCAGCTGTAGCTAAACCAGCCAGTTTGTGTTCAGTAGTTTTCATGTGTGTGGTGGTTTTTGGTCACTTTCAGATGGTACTCAAAGTAAATAGGAGATCTGGTTGTCAGTTCTTAGATCAGCAGGTTTTTCATTCCCTGTGTTGCTCATAAAAGGCATCCAAAAATAAATCGTGTAGAGGTTTGAGCACACAGATTTTTATCCAGAAATCTTGCCTTATGTAAGGTCTAAGAAGAGTAACTTAAGGCATGTGATTTCAGGGAGTGCAATATATTTTTGATGGCCTGGAAGAAGATGCAGTAAGATCACTTGGTTCACGTGTTTTATTCATGTCAATAGTCTGGATTGTTTCCACATTCTTTCTCAATGCTGAAATAGGCGATTAAAGAAGCCCAACTTCCCCATGCTTTCTCCAGCTTGTCTGGGATCTGACTCTTTCTTGGTTGAGACATGCTTAAAATAAGAAATAGGATCAAGTGTGCCAGTCGTTTCACGTTGTCCTAAAGCCAGATATCCCAGCTTTTGTGTTCTCACTGCTGTTCATAACCCCAATGGACAACTGGGAGAAATGAAGGCCTGAGCTTGCAGTTTCTTTCAGTGAGGGACTAAGTCTGCCCAGCTAGAATAAACTGCAGCATTGGAGGGTGCGGGAAGAGTGGAGCAAACAAACCTGTGATTGTGTTCAAATAGCCTTTACAAATAAGGGGATAATCTTTGAGGAGTTAACTGTATTTTTTTGCTGTGATAACAATTGGTACTGTTTTCCTGGTAGGATGTTGCGTTAGGCTATTGTTCTCTCCAGCATGGATTTGTTTAGCTGAACTATAAACTCTGTAAAACTTTATAAAATGTTTCATTAAATTATTTCAGATAAACAGTCTTCATTGCTTTGGACTCTACTACATTGCTTTTGCAAACATAGTTAAGGTGCAGTTGTTGCATAGTATGTAATGTAGCAGCATTCAGGCTTCCACCTGGTTATCAGGAAAAGTAAACAGTAACTTTAGCTCTCTTACTGATGTACTCCAGGAAGGGTGAGTGAAGGACACGATGTTTCTTTGTGTCACTGCTTACAGTGACATGACTGAAGTCATCTAAATTGGCTTTTTGTAGCAAGGATTTGCCCAGAAAAAAAATCTCTGTGCGCATCTTTTCCCCCATATTCAGACAAATGTTGTGCAGGGATGAAGTTTGAGTGTGATTGGTCAATCACGAAGTTGTAGAGTG
The DNA here is from genome assembly GCA_027560015.1 of Chloroceryle amazona. Taxonomy (NCBI): domain Eukaryota; kingdom Metazoa; phylum Chordata; class Aves; order Coraciiformes; family Cerylidae; genus Chloroceryle; species Chloroceryle amazona. The sequence goes on from JANHFX010002255.1 coordinate 2,459, forward strand.
TATACCTGTTTGAAAGGTGTGCAGGATGTACAGGATGGGAAAACTGAGTTGCTGTGTTGATAACATTGAGTTACTTTACTGACATCGCCATCTACAGTACTATATAAAAAGATATTTTTTCCAAATACTTTTTTCCACACTGTAGACTTCTGGTTTTTTTTCTTCTCCCTCCTGTGGCAACTGGAACTTTTATTGGAAAATGAGGAAATTCTTAAGTAATCCATCTTCAGAGAAGAAAAAGATCCCTAGGTTGGGCATTTAATTTCTGTGGGAAATGGAGAATAAGTAGTTAAATAGCTTTCTCTGCACAGTTAAAGCTAAGAAACAGTAGTACATGTATAAGCTCCAGAACTTTCAGATTTGTAAGTTACTTCACTCATTTAGACAGAAGCATAAACAAAAATAGCTGCTGTTGCTACTGTAAAAACACTGCAGCTGAATGATGACAGGTGCTCAAGCAAATGGTAGCATCTAACCAATGGTTACTGTTTTGTGTTGAAAAGAACTTCAGTGAAGAAATGATTGTTCTTAATGTCCCGTTTGACAAGTTTGTGCATTACCAATTGTATATTATACGAGGCAAATTAAATAGGTAAAGTCAGAAGGGACAATTACTTGGCCTGCTCAAAAGAGCAAGTCATCACTGTCTCCTTTTAATTGATTGTGTTATATGTTTAAAGACTTGCCGAAGTGAGGTAACAAATCTTAGTAGCTAACTAGCCTGAGTTTTTAACAGGACTAGAATATAGGATGGCTTGACTGCATTCAAATCTGTTTAGCTGTGGAATATGAGCTTGGCATGAGGTAGATTTTCCAAAGCTGCTCTACAAATAAATTTATTACAAATGTACCATCTGGACACGTAAGGTGTTCTCAAGCCCTTCGTCTTATGTGAAATGTAGAGTGAAGTTAGGCTCTTAATGAGAGAGGTGCCTGTCGAGCAGAGCTGGGTTGGTTGGAACAAGGTTATGAAATTTGAAGAGGAGATATGTCTGGGTTTGGTTTTGTGTTGACTTTTGTTTTTGTAAGCACACCTCCACTGTTCTTGAGCTGGTGCAATTGCCCTGAAGAAACTGGGAAGTAGGAGCATTGTGGGTGGATTGTATACGTCTGTATTCATTGACAGATGATATCTATACCCAGTCACATTTTCTCCTTTTACTATGGTCCATCTTGTTTCTGAGTAGCAGATATGACAACTTTAATCACTTTTTTCTGATTTGTTTCACTGGTTAATTGTACAAACTCAAGAGTTTAATCTCGTGATTTTGTGGTCTCACAAATATTTTTTGACCATAATAACAGCTTTTGATTATGTAAGAGATGGCAGACTGGGGTCATGTGCTCAGTAGCCCCAGCTTTATTTCTCATTGCAGGTTTCACATATACACATTGACAGCTTGCTTACGTGGTGTATATAAGTTGTAAGACTGTAAAGGGGAATTCCAGCTGAAATTCCCTCAGAAATCCACTCTGACACCAATGGATATTTTCTAGATCACAAGCTTTTAATAAGTTTGCTTGTAGAACAGCAGATGTTCAGTTGTACTGAATACAATTTACTTAAAGAAGCTGTTACAGTCTGTTCTTTGAATGTTCTACCAGTGACTTGTTCACCTCGATACATGGAAATATAATTACATATTTCATCTGGAGTAGAATGTTACACTTTCAGAGCCACAACCCACGTCTTTTCACTCATGTAAAGGAAATTACCTAATTGCCTGTTGTTGAAAGTACAGAACACACTTTTTAATAAGCTTTTGCTTTTATTACAGCACCATCATCTTACTTGTAGGAATGTCATGACACACAGCAGCATCATGGTGGATGTAGGCAAGTGGCCAATATTTACCTTGCTGTCACCTCAAGAAATAGCATCTATTCGGAAAGCATGTGTGTTTGGGACATCAGCCAATGAAGCGATATACATAACACACGATGATGAGGTAAGGCTGTAATAAAGTGCAATATATATTCTACAATTAGTTGTTTTCAGAGCCCACTGAGTACTTGTAAGTGAATGCCTTCTCTAAAGCATTGTGTGAAATTTCTGTATTTCAAAACATGTTGGATGTAACTTGTAATTGTTTTTTAGTCTTGTATGGGTACAATAGAGATGGAGTACGTAGAAAAATTGCAAAGGGCAAAGGCCAGGGTGGATTACGTGCACTTTTGAAGACAATATACAAGAGAAGCTGTGGTAGATTGAAACAAAATGCAAGTACTTTAAGTATGAAGATAGAAAATGAGGTTATGGTGTCCTTGTGCTGACTCTTGAGCTTGTTAACTTCCATGAGGGAAGTCTCTGGCCCTTGAGGGTCCATGGCAAAAAATCTGTCCTGGATTTATGAAGCACTGAATATTACCATATCTGTGCATGCCTTGGTATAAATCACTGGAAACAAATATTCCTTTGTTTTTCAGGTATTTGTTTTTGGGTTGAATTGCAGTAATTGTCTGGGAACTGGAGATAATCAAAGCACAATAGTACCAAAGAAATTAGAAGCCTTATGTGGAAAGAAGATTTCCAGTCTCAGTTATGGAAGTGGACCCCATGTTCTACTTTGCACCCAAGGTAGGAAAATAACATTTAGTATAGAAATATAAGTTACAGTTTTTAAGTTCCACTTGCATTTAACAATAATGGATTAAAGTGTAATTGTATTAATTGTTAGTTGGGTAATATACACTAAGGGATTCTCATTGGTCTTAAGTGGAACTCAGTGTATCCTTTAATGGGTAAAGTAAGTTTTCTTTTTCATTCTGTTGCAACTGCAGAGTTTTACAGTCCTACCTGTACATTTCATGTATTTCCACAATAAATATAGAGGTTATACTGTGATAAATATACATAAAATAATTGTATAAAAGTATATAATTTTTTAGTATACAGTTGATTCTTTTAATGGCTTCACTATTTATGTGCTTTCACTTTCATGTAGGCATTTGCCATTTGCTTAGAATGCTGTGTATCTTAACTTCCTTGGAATTTTTGGTGGTTTTTTTTTACCACAAACTGAAATATTTTTTTCAGATGGTGAAGTGTATGCTTGGGGACATAATGGTTACAGCCAGCTTGGGAATGGCACGACCAATCAGGGCATTACACCTGTTCAAGTTTGCACAAATCTGTTAATAAAGAAAGTGGTGGAAGTAGCTTGTGGCTCTCATCATTCCATGGCGCTGTCGTTTGATGGGGATGTAAGTTGAAACCTGTTCAAATCTCTTAATCTCCTTCTTGAAGTGCATAATGCAGGTGACCTTGGAGTCTGAAGTTCTCTCTTTCTGTAGGGTGTAGTCAAAATATACCCGTTTCTCCTGCTGTCTCAAACCTGGTTGTCCTTTTCTTCAGAGCAGACTTGAAAAAACCCCAACAAATCAACCAAACAAAACCAAAACAAAGTGTGAACAAAACTCCAGCCACAAAACCAACTGAGTAAAAGTAAACTTTTGTGTCTGTGATTTGTTGTATGTCTCACAGGGATGAGACTGGAAAGCAGTACCACTTACAGGTGTAAGAATGGTTTGTAAGGTGCAAAATGTAACAGTGTTATTTGCTGCAATCCTATTATGTAAGGGGCATACTGAGATTAATTTATTAGCATTCCATCTGTTTCTTGTACCAGTGCAGAAATCATGAAGACTGCTGTGAAAGAGTGTTGCTCTGCACACCTCTGCATAACTTTGTATGTAGCTAATGAAAGGGTGCTCGGTTAATATCCAAATTACAGCTTCATGCTATTTGTTTACGTGGCTTAAGGCTGTGTGTCATGGGAAATGTCTGCAATTAGCTTCCAGTTAGATTTGACCAATGGATGTGTGTCTGATTTGAGCTACATGTTGCTAAATGGAGGAAAGGCTGGTTTCAGCTCTGCTTTAACAAAAGAAGAATTCTATTTTTAGAACCTTCCTAACAATGAAAAATACAATTCTTTCCATCCTGGTGATCTGAGCGTGTCTGTGTCAGGGTTCAGTAGGGAGTCATAGTGCAACAGTAATGCAAAGTAGCAAATCAGTATTTTGAGGGTAGGAAAGAGACTTTGATTTAATTTGAGTGGTCTGTGTTGTATATGTAAGGAGAGCTTACTGTTAGGACTAAGATCTTCATGCTTGACTTGGTTAAACTATAAAATTTGATGTGCATGCAGAAAGGAGAGGGTGTTCGTGTATCAGTTAAAATAGTGATGCCAGCTGTTGAGTGGTAGCTGCCTGTGATGGCCGTGCTGTCTCTTGTAATAAATGTAACGTGCTGGAAATATCAGTGGAAGTGAGGAAGCTGCTTCATATTTACCATGGAGTTTGATATTTGCAGCTTGCTTGCTCCAGTGGCTGGTTATGGTACTATAAATCCACCCCAAGTGTACCTTCCAGTAGCTTAGGCTATTTGTACTCTGAGGCTTTATCTGTATCAAAATTGGTTATACTGAAAGCAGCAAAATGTGTTAAGTAGAGTTTTATTTACAGAAAGATTTGTCTACAAAAGCTCTTGTGACTTAATATATCTGGAATTTCAGAGACACATTGAAGTTGGAAGCATTCATGGAAATACTGGGTTATAGTTGGGCTAGAGAGCTGGGCAAAGGTGAACCTCGTGAAGTTCAATAAAGACAAGTGTGGAGTCCTGCTTCTGGGGAGGAATAACACCAGGCACCAGTACAGGTTAGGGGTTGTCCTGCTGGAAAGCAGCACCATGGAGAAAGACCTTAGAGTCCTAGTGGACAGTAAGTTCACAGGACAGCAATGGGCCCCTGTGGCCAGGAAGGCCAATGGCATCCTGGGGTGCATTAAGAAAACAGTGTCCAGCAGGTGTAGAGAGGCTCTTCTCCCCCTCTACTCTGCCCTAGTGAGACCTCACTTGGAATACTGTGTCCAGTTTTGGGCTCTCCAGTTTGGAGAGCTACAAGGATGATTAAGGGACTTAGCCGTAACTAGGCTGTGTACACATGTAATAATAAAACTTAAAGGAACTGAAAATACAAAGCTATAAATGTTTTTATAGCAAACTACTTCCTTGTCTTTTGGATTTTTAAATGAAAGGAACCAATATATTTTGGTTTATTATTAGTTTGCTACTGGCAAATTTTGACCTGTCAGAGATGGTGCTTTTTTGCTGATGCTCTGTCCAGGGAGTTGGACTCCATGATCTCCAGAGGTGCCTTCCAACCTCTACCATTCTATGATTCTATGCCATTGTGGAAGAGTTTTGCTATTTTGAAGCATGGGCTGACAAAACAGTCTCCTTTCTTGGCTCTTGAAAGATACGAAAGTCTTAGTCTGATGTATTTAATATGGTAACACATTCCTTTTGGTTTTTATAGTAGTGAGATGCTCTGATTCTGTAGCAAGAAGCTGAAAAAAGCGCTTTGCTCGTATTTGCTAGATCAGTCCTATTGTTTATAATTTTCAGCTGTTGAAAATGAATTTTGAGCATTTTAGCTCATTGAATAGGATAGTTTACCCACTCTGATGCTGACTGCAATAATATTATTTATTACTGTCATTGCTGTTAAGCATTAAGCTGCAGGTTGTTTGCTTGTTTGTTTTTATGGACAGCTGTACGCTTGGGGCTATAATAACTGCGGTCAAGTTGGATCTGGATCTACAGCAAACCAGCCCACTCCTCGTAGAGTTTCAAACTGTTTACAGGGTAAAATGGTAGTCGGCATTGCTTGTGGTCAGACCTCCTCCATGGCTGTAATAAACAATGGTGAGGTAAGCATTGCTCCGTTGTGTTCTCTCTCTCTCACCTGGACTTAGGAGGTTCGTGGCTGAACGTGAAGATGTGCTCGAGTTAGGGAGTTGTATGGGTAGAGTTATGTCAGACTTCATGATAACTTTCGTGAGACCAAATTAAGGAAAGTTCTGCAGTTAACTCGTGATGCCATCTTTACACTAAACATTTCTTACGGCAAAGACTATATTGGGACATAATTCCGACTGAGTCAGCAACTGCAAGCATTCAAAGAGTTGTATTAAGCATGTCTGCTCAACTGGGGACTTCAGTTTAAACTAATCTAGGAGCTAATCAGCTGACCAGAATAATTAATTTCTTATTTTCTTAAAAAAAACCCAAACAAACACCAAACAAACTAAGCTGAAAGGAGGGTGTAAAAGTCAACTAAAATATTGATGCCGTGGGAGAGATATTGGTGTATTGTAAGTTTATTGCAAAATTCCTAGTACTTGAAGGACAAATATATTTTAGAAGGCTTCTTTGAAAGGTAAATGCAGGATTTAACATCAAATACAGTCCATCACTGCAGCGGATTCAGTAGCTTTCAGCCTTTTCTATATTCCTCTTGAAATAGCTTACAATTTTTTAATAAGATTTACTTTTTGACTTGTGCTTGTTACAAAGTCTTAAATGTTCCATACTTCCCCAGAGGAGTGGCATGATTTTTGTTTTTCTCTTGTAATCAGGTTTATGGCTGGGGTTACAATGGCAATGGTCAGCTAGGTCTTGGAAACAACGGCAATCAGCTAACACCATGCAGAGTGGCAGCATTACATAGTGTGTGTGTACTCCAGGTACGTCTAACACGGAAACGAAAACGCGTTGGTGTTGCTTGCATCTGCTAAAACCATATCTTTGGAATCTTCTACCTGCTTCTAAATTTCACAGTTCAAATACTTCTATTAGGCTTATAAAAAATGCAAGTAAGCTGTAAAATACTTACTTTTATAATGTTTAGAATGATTTAAAATTAGCTAGTGTAACTATATGGGAATTATGTTCTGGATACAAATGACATCTTTGTTACAAAGCCGAATGAATGAAATGCTCTAGGCAAAAGCAGGAAACAAAGGAGAATGATGTGTTCCAATTGGATTCAACATTAATGTTCTAATTAGCCCTTCAGAAGTGAGGGGAGAGGAAAAATGAATGTGGTGGGTGTAGGTTTTGTTTTTTGGTGGTTGGGTTTTGTTTGGTTGGGGTTTTTTGTTTGGTTTTTTTTTCCTCCCAACTAAAGAATAAAACTAAAGTTTGGGATTTCCTGGGTTTTTCATAAGGTTCTGTGGAGTTTCATGTGATAACTTGGGTTTGAACAGTTATTGGTTGTTGAACTGCAGCTCTCAGATCGTAGTTTGTATAGTATTCAAACTATCAAACAAAGTATTTCAGAGCTGCCAGACATGATGATGAAGTTCACTGTTCTTTGCCTGAAGAGTCTGCAACTGAAGGCAAATAAAGGCTAGGGAGACTTTGCAAGAGTGCAGTAAATTATTTATGAGTAACCAACAAATACCCAATTAATGAAGTTGGGACTTTGCCGGTACCTACAGCTAACATTTTGTTTGTGTTAGCTTTAAGTACCGAGAGATAACACATTGAAGTGCTAAAGGAACAATGCCTGAGATATTTAACCTCAACTAGACTAAGGTAATGTGTGTGATAATTTTGTTTCTCCTCTGTTTTGTTTAGTAGTAATGCTTATACATTTACTTACAGATTGCCTGTGGCTATGCGCACACACTAGCACTAACAGATGAGGGTTTGCTCTATGCCTGGGGAGCTAACACTTATGGGCAGCTGGGAACTGGCAATAAAAGTAACCAGCTAAGCCCGGTGCAGATCATGATGGAAAAAGAAAGGTAATCTTGCTGAAGCTGTTTCTGGATAAGTCTGGGCACGTGTTATGCAGTCTCCAGCACTGGTAGCATGCGTGTGTAGGGATTAGTGGTTTGTTTCTCTATTGCTAATGTTAAAAGGATATGAAAGGATGGTAACTTACTGTTTGCTGTGGACTGAATGCTTTTTGTTTTCTGTAATGATTATTGAAAGCGAACATACTTTGTATTTACCTGATACTGAAAGATAATCAATGACTAAGTGTTAAGCTATGCTAAATATTATTCCTTTGGCTATAAATTTAGAGCTATGAAATCAAGCTGTTAAAATGTATCGAGGTCTACGTGGAAAACAATCAATCAAAAAAGGCAGAGAAGGAAGCACCACCTTTGTAAGAAGTGACACGTGAGGGGGGAAAAACCTCAGTTTTCTGAAGGGCTGACAAATAGCCAACCACATAAACAGAATTTCATTTGCAAGTTTGCTAGAGCTAAGGGCAGATAATAGTGCTTTTTATCAGTAGTACCAGTTAGTTTGTAGATTCCTAGTTTCCTAGACTCAGAAAAGAATAACCGTAACCCTTCTCCATCCTCTTTCAACACCCTTGTCATCCTCATACTCGGAGTGAATCTTCTGGTGTTCACCTACAAACTTGGACCTCAGTCCCATTCTCTGGGCCCATGTGTATATCTGCAGATTAATGTACCTCAGCTTGGAAACCTCTACGTCTATAAATCCCTTAACCTGTAAATCTCTTAATTTGTAATCCCCTCTTAACTGGGAAATACTTGTGGTTGTTTTTTCTCCTCCATTTCTGAACTGTCTTTCTGGGAAGTAATTCCATTTTTTTTCCCCGTTTCTCACACTTAACATTAAATTAAAAGCTGCACAGTACTGGGATTAAGAGTTTAAAGAATGAGTAGGGGGAAAGAATAAAGGAACCATCACAACAGAAACTACTGAAGTGAGGCTGTCTTGTCCATGAAGGAGCTGACACTAGCAAAGCAAAATGAAATATTCTTTAAAAAAGCATGGAAGAGAAATGTGTATGTTTGCAAATGTATCCACTTTGTTTTCTTAGTGTTTTATTTCTTGAGTGAGCTAAAGGAAGCTCTTGCATTTAGAACTATATGTGAACTCAAGCATGGGATTATAGTAAAACTGGCAGCTGTTCAATGACTAAAGGAGGGAGAAAATATCCTAGAACTTCTGCTTGGAATCTAAGGGAGAGATAAGTCACTTGAACTTACTCATCTTGCTTGACTTGGCTCCCTTGGAAACATTGCTATAAGAGTGTGAGCTGTCATTTCTGATGAAGCATGTTACTGCTGCTTCTCCCACTCTTTTAATGTATATAACTCTTTTGTCATTTATATTGTAATGTTGGTGACAGTTCCTGGGAGGTGGTGCTTGGTGCTATCTTGACCAATAATGCACATTTGGCTTGTGAGGAATTTTTAGACTTTGTTACCTTGAGGGAACAGCTATGAAGGTCAGCTTCCTGAATTTTGATGTTAAGTATACGCTTGACATATTATCCTGCAAGTGTACTGTAAGTATACTGTACATGTACTATGTGTTGTAGTAGGTGTTCTACTATACTACTTTAATTATAGTCCAGTTACTCTTAAAATAAGAATCTGTTCTGCTAAGGAAAGAAAGCCTGGGGAAGGAATTATTCTCCCCCTTCTTCCCCCAGTCCCCTCCCTCTCCCCCCTCTCATTACTTTCAGCATCTCTGCAGGAGACTTCATAGAGATTTATAAGTTGATAGGGGTATAAACCAACCCATTAGTCTTTTATCTGCCAGAAATTATTGATATCTATACTGAAAGTTACTGTAGTTTCTTTTTATGTTTTATCCTGAAATATTTTTTGCACTTAAAATGGGGACTTTGTGCTAAAAAAGTTAACTTCATGGATATTTTTCTATAAAGGAACAAACATTTTGATGTGTATATTCTTAGACTTCTCGGAAGGACACTTACTTGTCCCAGTTGATCTTTCTAGCACAAAAGCATGAAATGCTCTGATTCATTTTAAGCATGGACAAATACCAGGAAAGTGTAGCTTTTATTCTGAACTAACACTGCAGCTTCCCCTGTTTTTTTTTTTTCTTTATCATGTGAACAGAGACACTGGAAAGGTCCTTGCAGTCCTTTAATGGAAGTGTCATTCTTCTCAAGTCTTGCAACGTTTCAGATAGCAAGATAGGGATTGCCTGAGCAATGGGAGAACAGAATAGATAAGTGTGCATCAGCAGCTCTAGTGTTTCAAGGAGCTATGTGAGGTGGGTGCAAATACTATATAGACTTTATTTAAAAAGCAGCCCTAGCTCTTCAAGAATGTGGAGTTAAGTGTGTGTATTCAGCTCTCCTCAAATGAAGCACTGTCCGTGTTCCGTGCTTAATTTCAGTGTTAGGGGCAGGAAACTAACAACACAGCAAGAAGTCAGAAGTACAGGCAGTAGATCAGATCTCTGTAACACAAAAAAGAAAGGGGTAGAAGGGTTTCTTAATAAAGAGTTTATTCAAAAAATACATAGGAACTTGATCTCAAAATGGGGATTTTTTTTTTTTTTTTTAACAATATGTCTTTAAAAGAAATTCTGAAAAAGGCTCTGCAAAAATCTTAGTAGTATAACTTTCCTGTTGGATCACTAACTGGAAGCTTCATCAATTCCACAAGCATTTCTTCTTGTGAATAAGTATCTGATGTGCATTGGTTTTAAAGGGGAAAAACAAAACCTTGTTTGCCTTTCCTGCGGTTGTAGAAGAAAAGGAGGAATGTCAGCTCATGAGAATGACATAATTAGAGCAATATCTGATTACCACAAAATATACAAGCAATCTGAAAATGTCACTGCAGTTTTAAAATATCCATTCAAACAGTATCACACTGACGCGGGACAAAGAAAGAGGTCCAGGTGTGTAGATGCATAGTTTGGTCAACTGTTATTTTGCTGAGGTCTTTGGAAAGTCACTTGACTCCATACCCGCAGGTATCTTACAAGATTTCTTCTGTTCACAGGGTTGTGGAGATTGCAGCCTGTCACTCTGCTCACACGTCGGCCGCCAAGACGCAGAGCGGCCAGGTGTACATGTGGGGCCAGTG
>JANHFX010002257.1:8795-31280 GCA_027560015.1 Chloroceryle amazona
CTAAACCCGTGCTGGCTGGGTCGGATCCCTTGTCCATCCTGTAGCTGCTGTGTGATTGCACACAGGATGATCTGCTCATCTTACACATTAAGCATGGGAACAGTTGCAGCCTGAGATGACAGGACATGACAGCTACATCTAACATAAATTTAAATTTTTAACTTTCTACAGCTATTTTCACAATACTCATATTAAAGGCCTGCTTCTCCCACCCCTGCAACAGTAGAAATGGCTAAAGAAAACATCCTTGTTTGTTTGTTTTGAAGCTGGTATGGTTTGTGTCTTTTGTATGTTTTTGCTGGTTGTTTTTTTAATCATCTTGAACCCTTGAGCAGAAGGTAACAGAACACTCAAGGGCAGAGTTTTATCTTTTCTACATCAGTACAAAGGTAGGAAAACCACTGTCATTCACTGTGGGATTGTGTCGTCTCACTTTTAGACTAGGTCTCTCTCTCTATATATATTTTTTTTGTAATTTTAAATCCACAGAAGCAGCCCTCTGCAGATCTGCTGGAGCACATTAATTTTGCATTCCCTTTTCTTTCTCGTTAATGTTTTGTTGCATTATAGTTATTAAGAGGCAGGTCTCTTATAGAACAGCAGTCACACCATCATTAAAGACAATTTTTTTTTTTAATTCTTCTGAACAAACAGCTGCGTCAGCGGGATAGATCTAGGGGGGTTATTTAGCATCCTGGGTTAGTGCCAGGATTGCATCCATGCAAGTGCAACTTGCACAGCTTGACCAGAGGTTGCACATGTCTAGCTACCCTGTCTGTAGCTATCAGTGCTGTGAAGTTTTAAAACTGTCCTGGAAGCCGGCAAGATGGCAGCCTGAGCAGTGCAGGGGTGCCTTGGTACCTATCCAAGGCTGGTCAGGGTTTGGGCACTGGAGCTTCTCTGGGACATCAGGGATTTGAGAAAGAAGCTGTGGTTCCTCATCCTTTTCTTCTTCTAGTGGCTGGTATGGTTTCCTGCTGCCAGGCCAGTGTTCAGCAGATGTCCTCCAGTGTGGTGGTGGCATTTGTCCGGCCTGAAAGGGTGGTCAGGGGCTTGTTTGCTTTTGTGGTGAGTTTGAGAAGTTGCAGATTAGGGGAAGGAAGGGGGCTTGATTTCTCATGTCTGCTCTCAGGCACTGGGCTGAGACTGCTTGTCTGGTGGGGAGGCAGAGGGGTTTATAATACCTTTACAAGTCCGTGTTTCTCTGATCATTAGCTAGATGCAAATCATAAGATTTTTAAATTGACTAAAGTTTGCATGAAGTAAATGAGTCAGACATTTCCCCCTTCGCCATGGTCTTCCTGCCTGCAGATCAGTGCTGGGTGTGAGCCAGTGTGCCGAGGGCTTTGCTTGCCGCTCTCTTCCACCGGTTCTGGGTCAACTGGAAACCATTTCCAAAGCCTGTGTTCCTTTGATCACCGACTAGTGAACTCAGCTAATTAAGGTAAATTTTACAGCTTTCTGGGAACTGCCACCTGAATTGACACACAAATGGTGTGAAATTATTGTCAGGGAGCCAATTTGTCTGATAACGGGAATGTTTCCACTTGCGTAGAGATGCAGGAGAAGACCTTTACGTGCTCCCAGGCATTGAGGAATTCAGCCTTGCAGCCTTTCTGAGAAGGGATTTTTCTGCCTGCTTTGTAAACTGTGAAAATGAAACAGGCTGATGAAAAGTTTTACCTGAGATCGTGCAGGATGTTGCCATGCTCGAGATCAGAATCTTCATCTTCCATGTCCCAGTTTTGCACTCCATCTAATAATACATTGATGCTATTTTTAGCCCACTTAAGTAGCCACACTGTTTGTAATTAGCTTCACTAATAACTGCTCTTCCATATGCTGCAGGTCCTGCCAGCGGAGCATCACGCTCTTCTGAGCAAAGCTAAACACAAGAGTGGCTAATAAAAGGCATCCGTATTTTGAGATGGTTGTTGTTTGGCAGACACGTGTCCTTGTAGCTCTTGTGATCAAGCAGCTGCTTAAATACAGCTCTCGTACCTTGGTTAAGGACGAGGTGTTACTACTCGGGTTTCCGGGGTGTTGCCAGGCTGACCTTTGAAGAAAGTGAAGAAGCACAGTCTCTCCCTCTCCACCTTACGCTGAGTCAAGGCTTCTGCTTTCGAAGAGAGATACCATCTCTCATTACCAAAAGCAGGAAATTTAATTAATTGCTGCAAACATCTGAGATGATGGCTGTATTTACACCCCAGTGTACAACAAGAATTAGCACTTACTGTAGGGACTGGGAGGTGCACTTGGAACAGCTGGTTAAAGCTGAGTGATGAAACCAGAAGTAGATTGTGATGCTGAGCTGCAGTTCTCTTACATGCCACTGGTGGCTGCGATTTGGCTCCATAAAAAAACACAAACTCTTCACCAGTTCCAGGGTAAAGGTGCTGTCTAAGCAAATGGACACAGTAGTGGTTAAGAGCAACAGACTGTTTTCACACATTTGTCTTAAGAATTCAGTCTCCAAACTTCTAGGCCTAAAGGAAGGGACCCAAAAATGTTCTCCAGCTTGTAGAAAATTAAGAGCTGGATGAACACAGTGCTGTGTCACCTCATTGCATCCTCACTATGACTTTTGCACCAGTGGTGTGTAGAGGAGAAGTTGTGGGGCAGCCAAATGAGCTCACCTTTCAGAAAATGGCCACGTCAAAGGGGTTATCAACTCCAGAGCTGTGACCTCTTGTGAGAGCATCACTCAGTTGCCAAGAGATCTGCAAGATCTGTGTGAACGTCACCACATTTTGCATGCGAGACTTTTTTTTTTTCCTCTCCCTCTTTGATATGAATGTATTGTGATAGTTATCTTTAACTGTGCACACACGCATGCAAGCCAAGCTGGTTCACTGAACATGGGTGCAAGCCATGTATGTTTAAACTTGCGGTCTTTATTCAGGCAAAGCCCCTGCTGATTTTTTTTTTCTTCACGTCTGTAAATTCCAGAGCCTCAGTCTGAAGCTGTCAATGTGCATTTGTTTGCCTTTGTGTTGTAATACAGATGGACCATCCTTGTAATACCACTATGTTTATTTACTGATGGAAATGTGTAGAGGTTTTGGGGTTTTTTTTTCCTACCTAGGCTAAATGCTGTGTTGGACCAAGTTTTCAATTGATTTGAGTCTGAAGGCCTCTCTTCTTTTTTTCACCAAAAATTTATTTATAGCTGTCAAAATAGCCTTTTCTTTTGCAGGAATCTGCTAATCTGTGTCTAATTTTATATCACATGTGCTGCAAAAGCACTGCTAGGGCTAGATTACAGCTGTGGTCGGTTCAATTCCTACTCAGCACTTTATTTGCATCTTGACAGTAAGATGTGGTGGTTTTTCCCCATCTTCACCGCATACCAATTTCCAAGAAAATACATGTTTAGGAATTTAAAGGGCAGATGCAGTTTTGATCCTACAGCTCAAAAAAGGAAAAAAAAAAAAAAAAAAAAAAAGCCCCAAAACCAGAGTGAAAGACTCTATTGTAAAGATCTTGGAGCAGCAGCTGTGCACCTAAAAAAGCAAGGGAGACAAGAACTGGATCCAGTCAAGAGTCTGTCTTGGGAGGGTGACCCCACCTGGGTCCAGTTCTGATGTCCTCCAGATAGATTCAAATGGGAAGAACTGGGAGGGGAATGCCTGGAGCATCACGGTCTGCTCTGTCCAGTCCAGGAGTGTCAGAGGAGTCGTGACCTGCTGAAGCTGGAGGATGCTGTTGGTGTTCCAGGGAGGCCTTTCTCAATGCTATGTTTAAAAAAAAAAAAAAAAAAAAAAAATGAGGGAGAGGAGAGTATGTAAATAAAGAAAATGAGTTTGAGGGTTTGAGGATTCAGGAGAGAATAAGTTGGCCTCGTTTTATTTCTAAGCAGCTGGGCCCATCCAGAGCCTGTACTCACATGAAGGAATCTGTTTTATTCCAAGGCTGATGGTTAGTTCCAAGAGTGACTGTCCAAGGCCATGGTTACATGGCTCTTTTCATCTGGTGTGAGTCTGCTGATGCCAAAGGGGCTGATCCTTCTGACTTTCCTCTCCCAAATTGGTTCCAAGCCCATTCCTGGTGTTGGTGCAAGGGTTCACACGACCCTGCAGTGACCTAGGTCAAAATGCTGACTTGAACAAAACTTAACCAAGAAGAAAAAGAACACAGTCAAGCTTGTTCTGGATGGGGTCAGTTTCTGCTTTTGCCTTACAAGAGCCTCTGTTTCTGGGGCATGTCAGAAAACAGGGAGACCTGAGCACTGCCAGGGCGTGCAGCACGACACTGCCCCATCTGTGGAGTCCCCAGTATAAGAAGGATGTGGACCTGTTACAGCAGATCGAGAAGAGGGCCGTGAAAATGGTCACAGGGCTGGAACACCTCTGTCATGAGGAAAGGCTGGGAAGAGTTATAGCTGTTCAGCCTGGAGAAGGCTCTAGGCAGACATTACTGTGGCCTTTCAATATATAAAGGAAGCATAAAAGAAAGATGAAGAGAGACGTTTTACCAAGGCTTCTAGTAACAGGACATGGAGTAGTGTTTTTAAACTGGAAAAGTGTAGGTTTAGTTTGGATGCAAGGAGGAAGCTTTTTGTGTTAAGGATGGTGAGACACTGGACCATGTTGCTTTGAGCAACCTGATCTTATGGAAGGTGTTCCTGCGCATGTCAGTGGATTTGGATGAGGTGATCTTTGAAGGTCCTTCCAACCCAGACTATTCTGTACTTCTACAAAATGCTCTCCTAGCCATGACAGAGCTTTTGTTTTCTAGTCACTCTCAGGTAGGAGATGGAGGTGTCTATCTGGGGCTTCACAGTTGAGTGTAGATGTCTCAGGGTTTGGTGGGTCTGGCTTGGCCCTCATGACTATGCCTGCTGCCTGCTTGTAGGCCAGTCTGTTGAAGCATTGTGCCCACCCTTGAAGGTCCTTGCCTCCCAAAGCCTTGCAGCTGGGCTGCAAGGACAGTGGATGGGCTTCTCCCTGCTCGTGATAGCCTTTATTGCAGTCTGTGTGAAATGCTTTGGTGACTCTGAGATGTTGGGGCAGGATGATTAATACCTGGGGTTTTCTCTTACTTTCTGTTGTGAGAAGCTGGGGATGTGTTTGGAGTTTTCTCCCCTCTGTGCCCCCACTCCCTAGCTACCCCTCTAAAATCTCTGTGAGACACCCATGTGATGACTCAGCCCCCCTGGGAGACCCTTGGGGTATTTCCTCCACCTCCCCAGCAGTAATTTCTCCAGTGAGAAAGTCCTCTAAGGCTTGGCCTCAGTTCTTGTGTCTCACCAAAGCCCACTGAGGCACAGGCAGACAGCAAATGCAAAGGTCATGTGTGGCTGGGTGTGAAAGAGCAAGTTCAGGGTTGCTTTCATCAAACAGATATGAAACAAGGCAGCTTTGTCTTGTTATTTCATTAATTGCATCATTAAATTATTTGCAATTTAGTTGCTGAGCTGTAGTGAAAACAGGGTTAAGTGAGGAAGCACCCCGTGTGTTCAGGATCTTTTTGCACCCGCTGCGTGGGTGGGATGGGGTTTCCCTGCTGTCCAGGATTTTATAGACAATGACAACCAGCAGCTTTTTTCCAGGTGCTGGGTCCTTATCTGGACCTACACTCACTGCCAAGCACTGCTTGCAACAAGGAAGTGATGAACACAAACCCCCAGTCAGACATAACCTTCTGTAAATTTGAGTCCCAATCCCAAAAGCTGGGTCATAGACCTCTGCTGTCAGTGTTTGCTGCAGCGTCCACCGGAAGGAAGGGTCACGTTACAGCTGGTGCATCACTCATACTCCATACAGACCCTCAGAATTGTCTAGTTCTTCCCAGTGTGTGTGGTTCATCTGATGACCCCAGACCAGTTTCCCCTCTGCTACTTAGGTTGCTGTCTTGCTTGTCCCCTTCCTTTTACTTCTTTGATAACATGTTCTGATAGTTTGTTGGGTTTTTTTTGTTTTTTTTTTCCTTCTTGTTTTCTTTACAGATTTATCTGGAAAGTATGACTGACTGGCGGGAGCAGCTTACTCACCATTAGATAAGTATTACAGATGACTCATGCTAGAGTATTGATAGCTGTGCAGCCAAGATGAATATATTCTTTTGTAACAGCTGTAGCACGATGCCAAGAGCCAGGAACCTTAATTCCACCATCTGTGATTTTCCATGAACATGTTTTGGGTCTCTGGCACCTTTTTTACTCTTGGTTTGCCCATCTAAAGGTTTCACAGAAGGGGTTTTGCTTCCCTTGATGGGGGTACAGGGTATGGGACAGCTCATGTCATTTCAAGCTGCACTTCAAGGTATCACCTTGAAATTAAAGTTAGTATTGAAAGGCTGTAACCTTGTAGATATTCTTCAGGGCAGCTTTCAACTTTAGTCTTTATAATAGATGCCATTAATGGCTTTCCTCGATTCTTTGTGGTTTTTGTTTTCTTTTTAGAGCCATTATCCTCCTCCTCCAGCGTGACAAGCAAGAAGGTGCAGAAACAGGTAAGGCAGCTGCTGTTGCAGCATGTTAATTTTGAGTCGTTAGGGGCAAAATATTTGCTGCAGTAAAGTTAAAAAAACAAAACAACAACAACAAAACACAAAAAAACCGCAAACAACCCTCCATTGACTCAATGGCAGTGAGAGTTTTACCCAGTGTGCTCGGCTCCATGAAACTGCCTGGAATAACAAATAATAATATTTGGGGGCAAATTTGCAGGTTGCCTGAGAGCATGTGCCCAAACCTTCCTCTGCTTCTTAAACTACTGGCAAGCAGTAAGTGATAAGATATAAGAATTGATGAGCAAGAAGAAGGAACCTGTCCTTTATGGAGATGCAGAAGGAGCTGAGATGTGAAGTTGAAGGGTATGTACAGGGTGGCAGGAGCTACTGGGGAGGTTTTAGCCAGGAGTCTGAGGTGGCTTTAGCTAGAGGTTGGTAGATAGTTTGGAAGGGTGCAAAGGGTTGTACAGGAATGAGGGAAATCTGAAGTCAAAAGGACACGTTTTGAGAGGGATCACTATAGTGAGGGACATGCCAGTGATGGCAGCATGCATGGCTTTGCCCAGTGTTCCTGTAGGCATTGGCACCAGGGGTGGCTCATACCCTGCCTGGACTCTGGCATCAGCTGTGGTTTGTGCCATGGCTTAAACTGCTGTAGACATTTGTTTTCCACAAAGGTGCTTGACCATGATGCTGAATAGCTGCAGTACAAGCAGCATGTCCCTTTCACCCGTGCCAGCCTGGGGTGGGAGCTTCCAGGGGGATAGTGAAGGCATGTCAGGTTCTGAACTCAGGTTTCTCAGGGAATGTGAACCAGAGCCCTGGCATGTTGATACAGAAGAGAAATCTGTCAGTTCTGCATTTACTGTGAGGGCGGTGAGACACTGAAAGAAGTTGCCCAGAGTTGTGAAGGCCCCATCATTGGAAGTGTTCAAGGCCAGGCTGGATGGAGCTCAGAGCAAGCTGATCTAGTGGAAAATGTTCCTTTCCATGGCAGAGGGGTTGGATGTGATGATCTTTGAAGGTCCCTTCCAAAGCAAACTATTCTGTAGTTCTATGACTTTGATACTTCGTGCTTATTGCAAGAACTGGTGTGGGATCCACTTTGCAAGGTGTTTTGTGCTGAGGTCTCTATAGGAGCTTCTGTTATTCAGGCTGTTGTGCCACCCTGGAGTAAAGAATGGTGTCCCACTTGTGCTGTAAAAATAAATTACATTCTAGCTGGCTCCGGGAACTGTCATAGCAGAAACCTCTGCGTGGTTGATGGCTTCTAACATAGGCTCCATTAAATCCCTTCCTAGGAAAGTAGGAAATGATGTTAAGACCTTCTCCTGTCATACTCTGTATCAGATATTTATGTGCCATGAACTGATCTCAGGACTAAATTGTTTTGAGTGATAATCTGATGTTGCTCTTTGGGGAAGTGATGGGGGTTTGGCTCTTGGGATTTATGTAGCATGAGCCACTGAACACAATGGTAGGGACATCAGGAATTTTACTGGCATGTTTTTCCACTTTGGACATGTCCTCCTACAATGACATGCCTGGAAAAAACAAAACCAAACAAAACAACAAAAACAAACGAACAAACAAAAAAACGGAACAAAACACTTCCAATAAATGCTCTTAACCATCACTCGGTGGAAATACTTTAGGGATAGAGAAATTAAAGCACTGGCCCCTGCTCTGCTCACCTTACATCTCTGGGGTCAGGATTGCAGCTCAGAGGCAGTATCTGGTGCTTCCCCATGGGCAGCCTCAGCCGTATGTATTCAAATCGAGCACCCAGGCGTGTCACCTTGCTGTGATGTGGGGCTGAGAGATGTACAGGGGCTTTCCAGCCCTGTGGGCCATTATTAGTAAGAGGGTTCATGCGTGGTGTGTCTTTCAGTTCAAGCTGTGAACTACCAGCAGACTCTAAAAACTGCTTCTGAGCCTTGTAAATAATATTGCAAAAAGTTTCCGAGAAGCATAAAAACTTCCCTAAATATATATGTAATTTATGTCTAATGATGCTCAGGGGTGTGTTCATGCTGAAAGCTTGCTGAACCCTGTAGGAAATGTGTACTCTTGTTGTCATTTGGGAAGCTTGAGCAGGTACCAGATAAGGTTAAGGAGGTAGTTGCTGGCCTTTTGCTTCTCTCTGAGAAGCTGAATTTCAGGGCATGTTTGTGGGTTTGGTGGGTAGGTAGAAAAATTTAGAGCAACATAAGTGTCTTGCATGGTAACCTCAAGATTGTGCCAGCTGAGCAACTAGATTAGGGATTACAGATCCCAGGGCATCTTAAGTCCAAATAGGTTTCCAAATCACACAGGTCATTTTAAAATAGATAATGAAGTTTCTGAGTTACTCAGTAATGCCTACAAATGTTCCCGTGAATGGCTCATGAAGCACTTGCAGCCTCTAACTTTTGCTAGAGGTAAATGCACTATTAGGAAATTAGCTGCCCATGCGGCATTTTCTGTCTTGGAGTCTCAGTGTTTTATTGAGATGTTAATACAGCTGTACTCAATGTACCACTCAAATCTGCATGCTCTGATAACCATCCTCAGGTGAAATGAATCCCAGTAGAGCCATTCAAAATGTTGCTGCTTGCAGTTCCCACCTTCCCTGTTGCCAAAAACTGCTACCTGTGGAGAAAGGGCTATGAGATGTTCTACATGTGCATCTGCACCCTATCCATTGTTTCCTATGAGCACAAACCCATCTTCACTTACTGGGAAAGCTGGAGCACAGGGTCAGGAAGCCAAAATGTAGTCTATCTGGTCTGCCTCCTCTTGCTAGAGGGATGGGTGATTGATTAACCATTGGAAGCATGCTGGGATGGGGCAGTGACATCTCAGATGCTGAAATGAGACTTTGAGAGCAGTTCTACCTTCTGGAATTATCTGCTTCTTTCCATTTCACTAGTTGGTCAAGTGGGAGCATCGCATGGCACCACCCTGTGTAGGTCAACAGTACAGTGTTTGGTTTCAGCTGTAGTCAGTGGAGACCGAGTCAGCATTGTCCATGGGGCTTAAGGTGAGACGGATCTGATGAATGAGATGAATTACACCTTCATTTTCCCTGGCTCTGTAGCAGACTCTTTACCAACTGCAAAAGCAACCTTTGCTGATCTGTTCACATGCATATGCCAACACTGCAAACACCTTTTGTTGATCTGATGAGGCATGGCCCTAGCCAGCTCACTTAGACTGTGTATATATAGTATATATGTATATATACTGTATATATGTACTATATATATACTTTAGATGGCTGTAGAGCAGGTGAGATGAATCCTACACCTGCTGTAGCAATACTCATGCCCCAGGCTATGGTGTGGTGTTTGGGGGGGATTTCTAAAAAAAAAAAAAAAAGTTTTGTGAGCCTCTTTTGCAGCAAGACTAGATTTACTTTACATCTGTTTCTGATTAATATGTTGGTCAGATCAAGGCCAGCTTGGAGAAGGAAAAACTGCTATAGATCATTGTCAATTTGGCAGTGGCTGTGTCACTTGCAGGCTCTGCACCCACTGCAGTTGTGATACATGATGGATGGAGCAAGCATAGGACTTAAAGGCATGTCCCAAGGAACATGTGGGAGCATCTCAGGAATAATGTTGCTTGAGGCAGCATGGGGAAGGCAGGAGGCAAATACTGTCCTCTTTCCTGAAGATTTCAGTATTTTCTGCAGCAAAGATTGCTTTGTGTCTTTGCTTGAGGGTTCCATAATTTTAAGACTTGCAGTTTTGAGGCTAAGTTTCACAGAAGAAATTCCCCGTTGTTTCACTGTGTCTGGGCAAATTGTACTGGGCAAGTGTCACAAGATGCTTTGATGAAACTATAGTGGTCTATCATGAATAGGCGTATTAGTGGCCATCTAAGAAGCAGACATCTGCAGTGTATTTTAAACAGCATCAGCTTGGTGCAATGGCTTTAGGGGAAAACCTTGCAACTGATGGGAAGCCAACAGAGGAATATTTGACAATTCAGTCAAAGGAAAGTGACAGGCTCAGAGTCTGCCCTGACATCTCAGTCCAGCACACATCATCCTCTAGCCAGTCATGAGAACCCCGTTGTCACTTTTGCTCCCTCTCCTTATGGTGTTGCTGTGCTGCTGTCAGTGTGGCATAAAAATGCTTGTTACCTACCTTCCAAGGAAGGAGCCATGTGATCTTCCACACAGTCATTCCAGTGAAGGAGCACATTGAGTGTTGTGAGGTTTCATCTTCACTGATGGATTCAGTGTGTTTTCACCAAAGATGAGGTCACCAGCTCCTCTGCTTACATTTCTTGCTCCCTTGTGTAGGAACCATGCTTGCCAAATGAGAATTGTGGCATCAGGCTCTGATGGAAACATCCATGTGTGAATGGAAGGGTTGCTGTTTGGAGAGGGATGTTTTGTGCCTTTGTTTGCCTGGAGGTTTGTAGAGGTTTCTGGGTCCTTTTGGGCTGTGATCCTACAAAGAAAGTCTGAGAGATTTAGGGCTGTCCAGCCTGGAGAAGAGAAGGCTCTGGGGAGACCTTGTAGTGGCCTACAAGAGGATGTATAAAAAAGATGGGAAAGAGACTTTTTACCAGGGCCAGTAGTGACAGGACAAGGGGCAACAGTTTTAAACTGAAAGAGGGTAGGTTTAGACTGAAATAATGTTTGGGGTTTTTTTTAATGATGAGGATGGTGAGGTACTGACTGGAACAGGTTGCCCAAAGGAGTTGTGGATGTCTCATCATTGGAAGTGTTCAAGGACAAGTAGGATAGAGCTTTGAGCAACCTGGTCTAGTGGAAGGGTCCCTGCCCATGGATAGGACTAGGTAATCTTTTCAGGTTTCTTCCAACCCAAATCTTTCTGTGATTGTGTGATTTTCATTTTGCTGTGGAACGGTTTCCCAATGGAGGGAAGAGGGAGAAGGGAAGGTAGCAGTGCTGGCTTCAGGACTCATTTTTGTGGTGATATCCCTGTAAGCCCTGCTGCTTCAGTCATCCCTTCCTGGGAAGCCAGTGCCCTTCACTTGCTGGGCAAATGCCATCATTTTACTCTGATGGTAATTCTGTGTATGTGCTGTGGCACAGCAAAACTGGGTAGATCCCACTTAATGTTGACAGCTTAAAATGAGAGGGAGAGGCCTCCTTTGCTTGGGCTCTGCTTGCCCATACCAATTTCTTCACACTGCAAGGGCTGGTAGCACTGGAGGAGGTGACCACTGGGATCAGAAGGGAGAAAAATAAGCAAATGAAGTCCTCTTGCTGCAGCAAAAACATTGCTTTAGGGTCATGGAAGAGGCAGGGGAAGGTTTTATCCTGCACTTGACTCAGCCAGGACCCCTGTTCTGATGGAAAAATCAGTTCTTTCCTCCAGGAGACCTGTTAAGCATGTGGGCTACAAATGGCCTCTTATCCCCTGGGACACGGCAGGCACCTGTCCGTTTAGCACACGTGTGAGAACCTGTGAAATTGCACAGTTTGTTCTTATTTCCAGGAGTCACCTGCACCACTTTGGATGCTCAGGACTGGAGAGATTTGAGGTTGCTTTATCATTGCCTCACACTGTGCCTAGGTTGAAGGCCTACAAAGGAGAAGGCAAGTAAAGTAGGGCACAAAATCCAACCTTGTGTTTTCCATGGCTGGCTGCTGCCTCTGGAGGTCCATGGGCTGTTGTGAGCAAGGAGAACATGGGATGATGGGCACTTGGCAAATAGACTTATGCCAGTGCACAGGGATGCTTATGCCAAGGAACCCTGGCCACATCCCTTTCTGAGTCCCGGCACCCTCTGTCCCTTTTAGATGGCCCCTTTGCAAGTGTACAGTGGCTGACTGCCATCTGCATGGGTTGCAGGGGCAGCAGAATTCCCCCTGCAAGGGGAATTTTTCCTGGCTGCTGCAGAGCCTGAGCAGTTAGCTGATGAAGCCCAGCCCTGGTGCTGCAACAGATCTACAGATGTATTGTGAACAAGGAGAAGGAGAAGCACCTGGAGATGCATCTGCATCAGACCATGTCACACGACTATCTCAACTGGGCAGCAAACCCATCCACTAGGCCTGTGAAGTGCCACTGTCCTGCCTGTACAGTTTTGCCAGCCTGGCTGCCTGTTGCAGGCAGTGCAGGCAATGTCAACCTGGGCAGGAGGCTGGGGCTTGCTTGGTTGTGTCTTAAAGCCTTGGTCACTGCCCAGTTCCTACCCCCAGCCTTGCCTAGCTTCACATTTTTGTTTGCAGCCCAAAAACACTCGAGCTAAACCCTGTGCCCTAACGGTCGCTCATCTGAAAGTGTGGAGCCAGCTCACAGCAGCTGCTAAAATAGCAGAACTGAAGTGGGGAATGAAAAGTGAGACAGTGATTAAGACCCGATTTCCTGTCGTGGCCCTGCAGGGCTCCTGCCAGCGATGGAGACGTTGGTGGCAGTGACAGTGGTGGTGTGAAACGTCTCAGCCATTGGTCCTGGGCTGTCTGAATCACTTGCAGGCTCCTGTGCTGCTTAGTTATCTGAGTAGATGTTGGTGACCCTTCTGGGATGGGCTGGGCTCAGGGAGATGATGAGGACCTCTTTAGGAAGAAGGGAAGGGTAAGGATCCCATGTGGGGTGGTCCTGGCTGATTTAGTGTTGGAAACAGCCCTGGTGAGACCCTGTGACAGGCTGGTGTTTGCTGTATCTAGAAGAGCTGAAAGAGTACATAAGTTTGGGGACACTGGGTAACATCAGTCCTCTGGATTCTCTTCTTCTCTCCCATCTCTGCCAATAAAGTGCTTTAGACCCACCATCTGTGACTGGGCAAGAGGAAAATGCGAGGGAGAGAAATTGCTGCTGAAGAGGTGGCAAAGCTGGTGCTGTTTGGTCTCTGGGCACACAAGTTGTTCACCTGTCCTACTGTTTGGTGTCTTATATACCTAGATGTCATAAAAAAAAAGCAAGTACATTAGAATAGTTTATGCTTTTTGTTTTGCTCGCCAGACATTCATGCAAAGAGAAAAGAGCTGAGTTCAGAAGAGATGCTGAGCTGATGGCTGTTCCTCGGAGGACACTGTCACATGCACTCAATAACACGCAGTGTGTGTTTGTTAGTGCCAAAGGCAGCTTCTGGTTTCCTTATCACCTTGGAAGTGCAAATTGCTGCTCTCTTGTGTACTCCAACAGCTCCTAGGTCCATGCTGTAGAGTTTTGAACCTGATGTTTCAGCAATCCAGGTCACATCATTGTAAACTTTATCCTTTCAGATAGGAGCAATGATGTGCATTGTGGAGATGGGACTTTCCGCCACCACTTCATTCTTTAGAGAAAGCCAATTGGAAAACCCACTGAAAAGAGGTCAGAACCCCATCAGCTCTGGCATTTGCCCTGTGCTTAGTGGTGACCCATCCACTATCTCAGCTGAATAAGCCCCTTGCTGCTAGAGGTGGTGGCAAGTAAAGGAAGGAGGAGAACAGAGATGGTTGTTGTCTGGATGCAGAGCAGCTGGAATCAGTTCCTCTGTTTTTGCAGTAGGAGCCATAGGTCCTTCCCCTCTCCATGCCCCGTCATGCCTGTAGCCTTGTGGCTTGGCTGAGGCAGCACTTGACCCAGTGTACCTGGATCTTGCAGTAGGATACTGGGGTCTCTGCTGTGGTCCTACCAGGAGGCACGCCGGGCACATCCGCTGTTGGGTCATCTCAGAGGGACCTGCTGCAAGCACATACAGGGTGGTTATTGTGGCCCTTTGGCAGGGTGAGGAGAAGCAGGCAAGCCAAAATCCACAACCCCACTCCATTTGCAATCTCCCTCCAGATTTGGCCTACCCAAGGGATTGCAGGAAAGACATCCATCTCTTGTGACAATGCTGGTGTGAACTTTTGTACCCCTCAACAAGCCACCTCCTGTTTTGGAGTTTGAAAGTTACAGCAGCTCTCATCAACCCCGGTGCTGAACTTGACAGATTCTCTCACGACCCTTTGCTGTGCGAAGGACAGTTGGCACTGAATTCAGCAGTGTGAGGGACCCCTGCTTGTAACTTAGTGCCGTGTGCCATTTGGTCTTTTTGGCCTCTCTCAGCTCTTGGGGTCACCAGCATCTTCTCTGAGGCTGCCTCTTACTGTGCATTCATGCAGCACTCAGCACCACTGGCATGGCTGGGACAGGCTTTTGAAGAACATAAATGCCCTGCTCATATCTAATCAGTATTAAGGAAACATAAAGAAAAATGTAAATGCACTTTTTGCAGAGTAGGTCATTGCACGGGAGAGGCTCTGGCAGTGGTGGTGGCGGGGAAGGTGTGCCGATTCACAGCAGCCAAGGTAATTGCCCAGAACTGGTCTCCTCTACTCCCCTTTCATTCCTCTGATCCAGCAGTATTTCTCTACTGGTGTGCAGCCTGGGCCATACATGGTCCACATGTAAAAGGTGAGGAAGGGGGCAGAGGAGACAGTTGGCCCTGATCCTGGCACATCATCCTTACTGTGCAAGGAAGGAGAGCTTGCTTACAGAGAAATTACTTTCTGTGGTCTTGAAGAGACTCCTGTAACATTCACTGCCATGGGGGAGAAAGATACTTTGCACTCTTCTGGCACCTTTCATCTCAGAGGAGTTCAAAGTACTTTTTAGACTACTTTCATAGTGCTGAGAAAGGGATGAGCAATAGGTTTTGTGTGAAATGTTCTTCCCTGCTAGGATAGCAGCACCTAAGAGAGCTGAGTGGGGAGGCCAAGGATGGTTTGAGGTGACAGCAGGGAGCAGACTACATATGAGTTTGCTGTGCAAAATACCATCATCCAGATATAACCCACTTCTCTCTTTGCCAGATAGATCTTTCCTATCAAGTTAAGGAGGAGACAACACTTGGTTGGAGGAAACCACATAGCCTTTGTCTGGTGGCAGCTTGCATGTTCCCTAGTCCGGGTTTCCCAGCCCAGCAAAGTTATAGAAGACCTGAAGGATATGTAAAAGACAACAGATTTGCTCCAAGGATCAGAAGGGTGGTGTTCTGGCATGATACAAGTACTTTTAGTTAAAATCCCACACCCAGGAATGACAGTTTTGCTGGCATGTGCGAGTCATGGCACAGAAGGGCAGCAGCCTGTGCCACCATCCTGCCTCCCTGGAGGTAGCCTCAGGGTGGGGAAGACATGGCTGAAATGGAAGAGGAATGATCTGCCACAGGAAAGAGGCATTAAAGGTTGTACAGGGTGGTCCCATTGTCCCTATCTGGCTGTGGAAGAAGACAGGCCTGGACAGCTCACCTGTGTGTCCCCTTGTCACCAGGAGTGTCATCCAAATGGTAGCTCTGCATCAGAAGCTCTGCATCCTCTCCTTTTCAAGAATTCTGTGGCCTTCCTCTAGCATGTTTTGGATGTCTTCTCCCCCATGTTCAAAATCACATCCATCAGACAGGGCTGGTGTACAGGAGCTGTGTGGGAAAGCAGCTGGAGGAGACCTTGTCTGGGGTGAGCTGTCTCTGATGGCCTCTCCACTGCTTTCTGGCTTTGCTCACTCTGATGATGGAGGATGGTGCTCACACCTCACAGAACTTCCAGCCCAGGTGCTGCAGGGCAGGCTTTGAAGTGCCTTCCCTTTGCCAGCCATGCTAGCTGGGATTGCTTTCCAAGCCCACATTTCAGTGTGGTGAGTGTCAGCAGCGGAGCCAATGAATCACCAGTGTGCGTTGGACTCTGTTAACCTGTGAGAAGGTGGAAAGGGTCATTTCATCTGGGACAGGGGAGGAGGAAAAGGGCATAAGGAGTGATACCATGTGGGATTGTCACATTCCCTTGAGGAAAACAAAGTGTCTCTGTGATGACAGAAGAGCAGCAGGGAAATAGCTGAGAGATGAAAACCAGCTCACCCATTAGCAACCCTCTTCTGCATCTCTTCTCATGTCTCTTTGCCACCAACAGGAGGGAATAAAAAGGAGGGGGTGGGGGGAGGCAGTGAGATGCATTTTGAATAGATGCCAACGTTGATTTAGTTAGATGTATTGAATTTGTTAACTTCTGAACAGCGTGTCTGCCATGCAGCACAAACGACGAGCCGCGAGCAGCAATGGCAGTGCAGCACCGACCTGCCAAAGGGTTCAGCAGAGCAGAAGGATTGACCTACTTCCATCAGCTTTGTGGGGAGCACAGGCAACTGCCCTTTGCTCACCATGGCTGTGCTCCCTGGAGGTCTGTGTGTCCATCTGGGCAGGAGAGAGCTTTCCTCCTGGGCTGGAGGGCTGCTGCAGAGCCCTGCATCAGCTGTGGGCTCCAGAACAAGCCCAGGGCTGTGTAAGTAGCCATGCATCCATGGGAGGCAGCTCACTCAGAGCAATGGCTCTTGTTTTGTGTGCTGGCTTCTGGCTGACACTGATGTTCTGCTTCTCCTACCTATTGCACCCTTAAAAAAGTAACTTCAGTATGCTCTGATAATGGACCTAAATGCTGTTGAAGCTGATAAGGGTGATAAAATCACCCGCGCACACTGCCATGGCAACCTACAGCAATTACTCTTGGCTTTCAATGTATCTTTGCTTTTTGGCATGAGAGAGACTTGCCTGAGAACTACCCAA
This sequence comes from Chloroceryle amazona, assembly GCA_027560015.1. NCBI lineage: Eukaryota > Metazoa > Chordata > Aves > Coraciiformes > Cerylidae > Chloroceryle > Chloroceryle amazona. Next base: position 25,743 of record JANHFX010002257.1, read on the forward strand.
ATTGGGAGGATTTGTCTTTGGTTATGATCTCTGCCATGTGGAGCTGCTCAGCAGTGCCTCTCTTGCCAGTCGCCCCTCAGAGCAGGGTGTGCTTCCCTTTGTGCCTTGAGCCCTGGTAATGCAGATGGTATCTTGAAAAGGTTGTCAGCACCAGGAAGGAGTCTTCTGAAAAAGAAATTAATTTCCAAATGAATTTCAAAATGGTTATCAAGAGGAACCACTGGGTGTCGACTCCAGCCCCAATGTCATGGTGCATGCTTAGATCCTCCCAAGCACCAGGGTCCTCCCTGACAACAAGTAATGACAGGACCTCAGTGCGGTAGATGTGGTGCCTCCTGGCCTTGTAACCTCCCAGCTGGAGAAGTTCAGCAACTCAGATGCATCCTGATGTTCTACTGATGTTCTACCTCCAATACCAGTCATGAGCCAAACACCTCCCATTCATTTGGCAGTCCTCTCTATTGTTCATTATTGTCAATGCAAAGAAAGACCTTGTGGAATTGGAAGTTTCAGTCAAGTGGTGATAAGAGGAAGTGGATCTCCTAAGCCACCATCCTGGCAGTGGTAGGGAATGTTTACCAAGAGCTAGAAGAGGGCAACAGAGATGTTCCTGAAGTATTCAAGTATAGAAGTGTTGTGTGAAACAGTGGTCTTGGTTATGTTGAAGATCTCCACGTGACTAAATGAGATACTGACATGGGAGAGAAGCTTAGACACACACTCAGTCTCCCCTTATTGTCAGTTGACCCTAGTTTAGTAACACCAGGCCTATCACACAGGTCATAGCAGTATTCACCCAGTGTGGTGGGGAACTTTCTATTTCAGTGGGGAAATGAGACAAAGCAGCTTTGGGGAACTTGTCCAGGGTCATGCAGAGGAGATGAGTGGGATAGTTTCCCATCACTGAAGCTCTGGCCTTTTTATTTTCCTGCCTTGAGTGCATTTTCTTCTCCTGACCCCATAACACCCCTCAGACAGAGCAGAGAAGGGTTGCTTGAGTGGGGACATGAAAGAAGAAGTGTTATTTCACTGAGCAGTGTCAGGAAATTATATGGGAAGAAGAAACACAGGACAGATGGAAGGAAAGCAGCTGTGTGATTCTGCAGAGGAGACATCTCTTCATAGCACTAGGACTGCTTTTGGGATTCATGATTCAGCTTTCAAGTTGGTTGTTGATAGTTAGGATGTTTTCATTTTGACTTCATCTGTTGACAAGACAGAGCTCTGCGAGGACACGTATCTCTCCATCAGGTATGACTAATTGTATTGGGACAGCCGCCGGTGTGATAACACTTCTGTTTTTCTCTCAAACAGCTCCATTACGGACTGCCTGGTAGCTGAACCCCAGCAAGTGTTTTTGTGGAGTTTTGCTGATCGTGCAGCCTAGATAACCTGTGAGTGAGCAAACATGGAAACCATTGAATATTCACCTCAAAAACCAGAAGCAGCCTTGTTTTGCTGCTTGTTTGAACTAAACTTTTAACCGTGTGTTGTCAGTGCTTTTCAGGAAACTGTCTCGCCTGAGACACGTCACCTGGCAATGAGCTGCTCCAGTTTAGGGACAGCCACCAGGAGCCGTGTCTCCTGGCTAGACACTAGTGCCTTGCCTGCAGTTCAGTGTTGTGCTTTTGCTTTCCCCATCTTTTCCTTGGAGAGCAAGACTCAGTCCATGGAAAATAGCTGCATTCTTAAACAAGAGCCAACAGTGTGAATTCTCTTAGTCTTGCACTCAAAAACAACCTCAAAAAAACCCATCATATGGCAGAAGCCAGTAAGCACTTTCTCTAGATGTTTGATGCTGTTCATCCTGTTTCTGCAGAAAGCTGGGAGTTTTGGTGCAACCTAAGGGTTGAATTTAAACTTCAGTTAAACTGGTTGCCCCCTGCACCTCTAGGCTAGTGATTCGATGTATGCATGAAAGCCGTGCTTACATCCCTGAAGAAGTGTGTTGTCACAGATGAGCCTCTGACCTCAGTCTGTCATCTCAGAGGTCAACAGCCTTGTGCAGAAAGGGCTTTGGTGTGCAACTGTTTCACTTGTCAGAGTTTAATCTTTATATGGATTACAACAGAAAGCCCTGTACAAGAGGCTACACAGGTTTAAAACTGTGCTTGCTTTTGATGAAAGTATTGCTTGCTTCTCAAGGAGATTTGTAGTCATCCAAAAGCTGCACTGAAAGCATGCATGTGGGCAGCCTGTCCAACATGCAGAGGTAGAAGACCTTCCTCTGACCCTTTTTCTCAAGGAGGGAAGCAGGTTTTCCTGCCTGCAGCAAGGCATCCCTCTGGTTTAGGAGTGCAGGACTACTTCCATTGGGATACTGGTGCAGGGCCATCATTTCTCATTGGGTATTTGAGGAATTAGTCAGTAGTAGTCAGTAGGGTGAAGCAACACAAGGTAGTTGGTCAGTGCAGACCTTCTGAGGGTGTTGACTTCTCACATTAAGCTCACCAAAGGACTGTTTCATTATTCTTCTCCTCTCCTTGCTATGTTGGCTTTGGTGTTTATTATTGGAGGACAGGAGTTACCTAAGGAGCTCTGGGCACCTGAAGAGCTCAGGGCATGAACTTGACAGCTGAGGACACCAAAGAGGAGACTGTGCTCCTGGAAGTGTGAAAAAGCTCTGGACACTGAGAGGGCACATAGCATCATGGCCTTATGACCATGATCTGTCAAGGGTGAACTTGCTGCAGATGAGGCTTCATCCCTTGCATAGAGGGGCTCTTCCATGTGCCTGCAGCTCTCTAAAATAAGGATGTTGTCCCATGGACAGGAGCTACCTGTCAGCATTAAGGGTGGTTCTCCTTGCTCCCGTTGGATGCAGCGCAGTGGGAAGAGGAGGCATGCTGGCTGCCAGTTCGACTCTAAAAATGATGTCTGTGCAAAGTCCATCCTTGTCTGGACTCCAAGGGGCTGCTGTGCACAAGGCCTTCACACAGTTTCCTTAACAGGCTCCTTTTCACTTTTTCCAGGGACTTGCACTGTGCTTCATTTCAGAGGGATCCAGTGAATTAACATATTGTTGCTGCTGCCTGGCTAATTGCATGCCCGGGGTCTGCTCTGACACAGCCTTCCCAGACAGAAAGCATCCTTCTCCTCCAGCAAACAAGGCTGCAAAGTATTGCCCTGAGACCTTGCTCAAAGGATGGAGGAATGGGAGGGTGGAAAGAAGAGGGGGAGACTGTTTATGAAGGCATATCTGGCTTCAAGACTTCACCTCTCAGCGGGGAGGAGGAGATGGGGTTTTTAATTTTTATTTCTGTACCAAGGTATTAATTTTGACTGAAGCTGTGGTTTGTACAGACCTCGGCGTGGGTGCAGTTACAGAAATCTAGGCCAGCACAAGTCACTGCAGGGGCTCAGAAACTGCTTGAAATTAGCCGTCCTGGGTCACACCGGAGTTTCAGCAGAAGTTGAAACTCAGCGATCTGATACCCTCTTCTGTACTGAAAATAAAACCCTATGAATAGGTAGGCATAAAAATGCTTTCTGGTCTCACTTCCAAGTACAAAAAAACCCACATATGGATAAACTCTTAGATCCCTCTAAGGCCCTGTGATATTAGACCACGTCTCAAAACACGTTGGTGAGTGTATCTTCAGAACTGGACAGGTTTCTTCATGTGGCTACAGATTTGCATTTTTAAAAGACATTATCTGGCCAGGACTGGTTTCTGGTGAGGAGCTGGCACCCCTTAGGCTTTGGTCTCCAAAAAGAAATGTGGTTACATGCAGTGTGAGGAGAGCAGCTTTAGCCCCTAGCATGGCTTGACTGTCAAGCTAGAGCCATCAAGAGGGTAGGGAGCATGACAGTTCTGGGATAGAAGGGAGAAGGTTGGTTCATTGCTCTGCCACTGACTTTCTGGGTGCCCTGGGCTAAGGAGAATTGTTTAGGTTGGAAAAGACAAGATCATTGGGTCTGTCCATTAACCCAGCACTGAAAAGTCCACCACTAAACTGTGTCCTTAAGTGCCACATCTACACATCTTTAAATACCTCCAGAGATGGTGACTCCACCACTTCCCTGAGCAGCCTGTTCCAGTGCTTGACAACCCTTTTGGTGAATAATCAATCTAAACCTTCCCTTACACAACTTGAGGCCATTTTCTTTTGTCCTATCATTTGTTACTTGGGAGAAGAGACCAACCCCTGCCTCACTACAGCCTCCTTTCAGGTAGTTGCAGAGAGCCGTAAGGTCTCCCTGAGCCTCATTTTCTCCAGCTAAACAACCGCAGTTCCCTCAGCTACTCCTCAGTAAGTCTAGAACCTTCACTAGATTCATTGTCCTTCTTTGAATGTGCTTCAGCACCTCAATGTCTTTCTTGTAGTGAGGGGTCCAAAACAAACTAAAGATGAACCTCTCTTCATCCACCTCCTCCTCTCCTGGCCATCCAGTGCATGTGAGAGTTACTTCATCACTTGTATGGATCCTTGTGAGAAGCCAGAGCTCAGCAGCTTTCTCTGTAAGGTCTTATTTCATCTTCTTGGTTGTGACATTTCCCGTCTCTTAGCTACGTAAGTTATTTTGACTGGAAGAAAGACATTGCTTCAACACCTGTTACGACACAAGAGATGGAGAGAGGGGGAAGACCGTGCTGGCAGAGTAGCTTGCTCATCCTGTACCAGAGCATTGCAGCTTACAGGGTACAGGGAAGTCTTCTTGAGGTACTTCCGTCCTGTGGAATAGAGGCTGCAGCCATGGGCAATACAGAGAGACTTCTTATAGTCAGCTCTATACACAGGGATTAGGAAATACTGCTTGTTCTGCAAATGTGTGTGTGTATAGCGGAGGGAGGAGGTGTGACTGCCATCCAACACTGCTCTTGTGTGTGCTGTAGATGGGACATGCCCAAACTGAGTTGAACAGTTGCGTGTGGATCACTGTGGGACTGCATGCAGAAGTGGGGTTTGTCATGTCCCGAGGAGAATATAATGTACAGTGCCTAGGAGTACCTTCACAGTCTTGGGATGTGGTTGTTTCTCTCAGCTCTTGCTTGAGGGATATCACAGTACCTAAGCAGTGAGTGATTATTCCTCTGAAGCCTCTGCACTAGTGGAAGTCAGAGGACTTGTAGAACTGTAGGATAATTCAGGCTGAAAGGGACTTCAGGTGCATCGTCTGTGAGATCTGACTAGGCTGCTCATGACTTCATTCAGTCAAGTCTTGAAGACTTCTAAGGATGAGATTGTACAGGCAGCTCCACAGCTTAAGTGTCATCACATCAGAAAAGGTTTCCCTAACAACCAGTCTGAACCGCTCTTGTTTCAAATAATGTGTGTTGTCTTTCATTCTTCTGCCAGATGCCACAGTGGACAACCTGTTCTTAGTAACCTACCTACAGATACTGGGATCTGCTACTGGACACCTCAGAGCCATCTCTTCCCCCGACTGAACAAGCCCAGCTCCCTCAGCCTCTGTGCTCCAGGCAAGTCTGTCAGTCACTGACCATCTTGGTGCTCCTCCATCAGACCTGCTCTAGTTTCTCAATATTTTTATTGTATTTTTTTTTTATTATAAATACCTGTAAAAATTTTTATT
>JANHFX010002257.1:31380-53071 GCA_027560015.1 Chloroceryle amazona
AAAAATTTTTATTTTATCAAACTGTTTTAGTTGTAACTTGCCTGATGGACAGTAGAGATACCAAATGCATAGTAGTATCTAGTATCTATACCAAATCCATAGTAGTATCATAGTAGTATCTCAGTAGTCCAGTTGTGAAATAGGATGGTTTTAAACTTTAAGCTTTCTTCAGGCTTTTTTCTACTGTTGAAATTACCATTTAACATTTTCAGCTTGTGCATGTCAGTAAGCCTTTACAGAAAGTCCCACTACTTGTCATATCAGTGAATGAGTAAAGGCTGTGACAGAACGGTGATCTTATACTGGGAGATGTGCAAACACATTCATTGAACTAAAATAAATAAAAATTGTCTACCTTCTGTCATATTTGAACTGATTCCAACGGCTGAGATTTCCAAGGGTCCCAAAACTAGATGCAGTATCTAGATGGAGTTTCATGAGTGCTGAGATGTCTTGCCTGTGCTTCTGCTGCTGCAGCCCAGTATGCTATTCATCTTTGCTTCATTTTTTTCATAAGGTCCCAGGTAGCCTGGTGTCCCAATGACTGCCAGCCCAGTCCTCAAGCAGTGTCCCTGCTCAGCTGGGATGCTGGGCTGTGTCTAGATGATCTCTAAAATAGGACCTGTCACTGTGCTTGGAAAGCCTGAGTACTTCTCAGTAGCCAGGAGAAAAGAGAAGCATAGAGGAGCCCTGGGGTAACAAAGACCTCTTCTCACTGTCAATGACATGGGCTCCCACAAGGAGAGGGACTGAACCCTGACAGATAAGGCAATGAACTGAATTCTGCAGAAAAATGCCAAGAGGTGAAGTGTTAAAATTACCACCATCTCACTTACTCATCTGTAAAGCCAGTTTTTACTTGCTGCTGTGGGGCTGTGACCGTTGATGGCCATTGAGAGCTGAAGTCCTACACTGCCAGTGAAAAGAGCTGTTGAACAAATCTCGCCTGCGGTGCTTGGTGCTGGGGATGGAGCGCGACTCTTGGTAGCCAGACGTAGAGGAACTGTGTGTTATGTATACGTGTACATATACCACATTGAAACAGAATGCTGCAGTTTTATGCTGTGATGCCAGCAGTTAGTGCGTGAGCTTCAAACCAGCAACCTGTATTCTTTAAGATCCAAGAGCCTTGGAAAAAGCCTTTTTTTAATCCTGTACTAATTTAAAAAAATGCTGCGTTTTTTTATTGCAGTGTGATAGAAATAAAAAAGACAAAAATGAGCAAGAAAAGGCAGAAAGACCTGTACAATCGTTTTAAAGGCTTTCTGCTTTTCCGTTCACGTTCTTTTCAGGAAATGAGACTGACTATACATGGGATAGGAATGAAACCACATATCACAAGCCACTGTCAAGTTCATGAAGTGACCACATTGAAAGAGTAATGCAAAATGTGTTCTTACTAGCAGCTTCCTAGCCCATAGGAATCCTGGCTGTGGCTTGCAATTGTAGTAGAGTGAAGATTTGCATTTTCAAGTTGGCGGTTTTCCTTTTTACTCTTCCACTTCCTACAAGCTAATTCGGTGCTGTGTTAATTGTGAATCTGGAATGCAAATCAATTCACCTGCTTGTTTTTCTTTCATTTTCAGATTTTCTAACTATGCAAGCTCTCATGAGGAGCTGCATCATGCGCTGCAGCCCCCCGGGTGGGACATAGAGCTGGGAGTTAGGAGGAACTGCAGCGTACCACTGCAAGTTGCTTTTGCAAGGAGAAAGGCTTTCTGGCACATGATACGGTGCTGAAAGACATTCTACCCTTGACAGCAAAAATCCTTATCCTTCTTTTGTTTTTTTTCCAGGACAGCTGAGACTTCCTGTTAGAGATGCTTTGTATGCAAATCCAGGTGGTACAACAACAAAAAAAAAAGTCCTGAAAGCAGTTACACTGATAAACTCAGACCACTGGGGAATTCCTGCTTGCCATTTTTTTATCTTTTCTTTTTTCAGTTCTGTACAAGATACATCTTTGTCTGTTCTTTCTTAACAGTCTTTAATGTTTGTCCTGCCAGGCCTCATGCTTACGAACTGCAGTGTTTCTTTCATTTTGTAGGGCCCCATGTCAGTCTGCTTGAATAGAAGGCAGTAACTGCTGGAAGTTGGAGTTAACAGTCCCTGTGTTCCAGCTCTGCCCTACGTTGCTCTGGTGCTTTCTGATGTTCAAGCTAGACCAGAAGCCCACACTACAGATTACCTCTAGTGGTGATCTACCTGGGAAGACAAGCCCAGAAACTTTCAGGAAGCTCAGGAAAGGAAAGAGAAGAGCTAGAAAACAAAGAGAAGCCAGCAAAAGTTTACTTAGTGACTTAAACAGGAACAGGATTTGACTTTTCTGAGGCGCCTTAAACAATGCGGTTGTGCTCCACATGAGTTGGTCATCTCCTTGCTACAGCAAAGCAAACTCACTTCTGCCCAGCCTGTGCCCTGTAAATATCCCTATAAGTGCAAGGGACTGATCAAAGCCTTGCTCACACCAGGCTCCCACCCTGCTGCCCACACCAGCATCACACTGATTCTGCAGCAGGTTGTGAGTGTGAAAAAAAAGACCTGTAGAAGCAGTGCAAGAAAAGGACATGTTTGAGCGAGAGTGAGCAGCACAGCTCCATGGCCTGGAGAATACTCCAGAGATACCCGCTGCAGCCTGGATCTTGTTGAATCACACTGTGGTTGCTCTGGCCTTTGTGTGGTTAACAGTGATAGTCATTGACTGTGGTGTTGGGTTTTGTTCTTTGGCTTTCCTTAAATGTAAAATTAACAGTCAAATTGGTGAGGCAGTAAGCCTGGTGCAGCATTTATCTACCCTGAACCTGGGAACAAAGGAAGAGAAGAAAATGGCTTGACCAGTTTGGAGGCCATGCATGTAACGGTCACAGAGTTCAAAGCAAAGGACACAACAGTCAGATATCCAAACCCGCCTGGGCTTGACTGATAAGTTGCATTTCAAAGTGAAATGCAGTCCTGAAGGGGCTCTGTTGAGTGGCTGATGCCTCCTGTGCTGAGTCTTCTTTAAAAGGGGATTTCATAAGGAGTAATATGAGCAGAAATGGCTTTTTTTTGGTGGTTTTACACATTCCAGACATGCCAGGACTGTTCCTGTCAAGGATGGACAGTCTCTGAGGTTTTGGTTGTTTAGTTGTTTTTTTTTTTTGTTGTGTTCTTGTTTTTTTTCAAAATATTTGCCACAAACTAGCCGCTGAAACGGTGAAAAATAACTGAGTTGCAAAACCAGTACAGTAGCAGTAATGGAAACTGTGAGAATTATACTTAAACTGGCTGTAGGGTTTCACCCTGTCGTTTGTGCTGCTGCGCTGTTGGGATCACAGCTATTGCCTGCTATGACTGTTTCAGGATGGATGATTTGAAAGCAGAGCATTAACTGTTGGTTACCCAGAACCTCAAAAAACAGTGCTTCAGGCTTTTTTTCAGAAGCAATGCATTTTCAGCCAAGTATCCCTTTAGTGTTAGTGCAGTTATGTTGACATACAGCATCTTTACGTTTTGACAGCAGCATTACTTTGTGCAGATCTGTGGGTACAGAAATGGGATGTGGCTGCTCCTACTTCAGCTCCACTCATTTTGGTTTCTGGCAGGCTGTGCCAGTTTGGATTGTGCCTGTACAGGCCACACTAACAGGATTTTAATTGATGCTTCCATGCACAAAATGACCGTGCCTTAAATCTTAAAGAAGAGCACCTTAACTGTGCCTTCACAGGTATCACAGGGTGTCTGGGGTCAGAAAGGACCTTGGAGATCTTCGAGTCCAACCCCCCTGCCAGAGCAGGATCATATAATCCAGCGCAGGTCACCCAGGAACGTATCCGGGCGGGTCTTGAAAATTTCCAGAGAAGGAGACTCCACAACCTTTCTGGGGAGCCTGTTCCAGGCTCTGTGACCCTTACAGTAAAGAAGTTCCTCCACATGTTAAGGTGGAACCCCTTGTGCTCCAGCTTACATCCATTCCCCTGTGTCCTATCACAGGGCACAAGTGAGAAGAGGCTGTCCCTTTCCTCTTGACACTCAGCCCTCAGATATTTATAAACATTTATCAAATCCCCTCTCAGGCTTCTCTTCTCCAGATTAAAGAGCCCCAGGTGTTTCAGCCTTTCCTCATAAATTCCAGTCCCTTAGTCATCCTTGTAGCCCTCAGTTGGACTCTCTCGAGCAGATCCCTGTCTCTCTCGAACTGGGGAGCCCAGAACTGGATGCAGTAAACCAGGTGAGGTCTCACCAGTGCAGAGTAGAGGGGTAGCAGAACCTCCCTTCACCTGCTGGACATGTTCTCCTTAATGCGCCCCAGGATACCATTGGCCTTTCTGGCCAGAAGGGCACATTGCTGTTCCATGGAGAATTTGTTGTCTGCCTTAAAGCAGTCCAAAGTTTCACATGCAGTAAAGCACTAGATGTTTTGTGTAGATGTGGTCTGTTAGATGGGTGTCTAATTCATAAGCCTGTGTATTATGTTATTCTAGACATGCGTGCAGCTCCAGTTGGCATAGTCCTGTGTGCTGTGTAAGTAGCAGGAGCTCATGGATGATTGAGAAAGCTGCAGCCAGAGGCATTTTTGCCATCACCTCACTTGCTTCAGTGCCACAAGGAGTTGGGCTGTAAGAGTGTGTAATTATGTGTAGACCTCAGACCCCCTTGAGATACCCTACATGAACATTTAGCGCCTTTATCAGTAGCACCACACTGACTGCAGACAGCTCGGCACCTCTACAAGCTGGAGCTGCACCTCCACCTGCTCTGCAGATGATACTAATTCCTCCATGGGCAGAGGAGAAAATGAAGCCAAGCTCAACCCAGCAGAGGCTGATACAGGGGGCCATAGATATCTGCCCTGAGAGTATGCTTTTCAGGTTGGATATGGCCATAGTATGAGTGCAGGCAGAGTGTGAGATGCAGAATGTGAGAAACCATCTCCTTGAAAGTGGTAATAAACGAAAATGAACTGTTGAGCTTGTTTTTATTAAACATGAATATGGTTATTTAATGATGAACAGGAATGGGCTTGGATTTAGAATGTGGTGCCTGAAACCCCTGTCTTCAACACAGAATGATGTTACAGAGAAATCTCAAGGCTGTTGCCTGTGCTGGTGCAGGTCTGTTGGTGGAGGAACTTTAATCACCAGGATTGTCATCAAATGCTGCATTTGCGAGATGAGGAAGGAAGAGCTTGGGTTACTTCTGTGTGCAATGTAAATATTTTTCATCTGAAAGGAGTCTGGTCTTGTAGTGTTCTGAGCTATTTGCCATTCTGGGTTTGTTTCATATTAAGAAAAAAAAAAAAAAGAGTTTTCTTGTTTTCTTTACCCCATTAGTGCTTCTAACCACAGAAATTTGGAAACAAAAAGTCTGAAGGTGTAGTCAGTGACAGCAGTGAGCTGTCTACTGGGTCCATCTCTCAGGGGATGATTTTGAAGTGGACTTTGCTCTGACCATTCAAGGTCTCTGTTATGGAAATATTTATTGCTGTGAAATTAGCAAGCTTTACAAGTGGCAGAAAAAAATACTTCTGAGACCAAATAAATGTGTTTTCCATGCAAGTCACAGAAGAAGGTGTGTATTTGGAAAATTTTTGTTCTGAACCAAAATTACTTTTCCATTATGTCAATTACATTGGGAAAGCGCGCACACCTTGAGTTGCATTTTAATGTAGATTTCATTCATTTGATCACAGCAGAAGGTTACATTGAGATGCTCTGTTATCCATCTCTTGGTGTGTCCTTGCTCAATGTTTTGTACTTCAGAATCTCAATTTTCCCTATTTTTTGATAGTTTTGAGAGTTTTGACAGATTTAAAAAAAAAAAAAAATCATGTCCTTGGGAAGACTACAGTAAGTTATGCAGTGGTGAAGAAATGATGACAACCTGTAGAAGAGCCAGTTTTTGACAGCATGGGAAGTGGTTAGTGCCTCATTTGACATCCTCACATCAAAGCTGGACAGCAGGCTGGTCGAGATGCTCTGTTTGAACCACAAGTTACTGGGCTTCAGGCAGAAATCACTGGATGAAGTCTTGTGGTCTTTATTAGGCAGGAGGTCAGACAAAATAATTTAGCTGGTTTCTCTCGGCTTTTAGAATTTATGAATCACATTGTCTGAGTTATTTGGGGTTTTTTGAGTTTCCCTGAAAAGTTAGCCTTGGTACAATGCAGATAACAAAGCCCAGCTGTTTTCTCATCCTTTCGTCATACTGTGTTGCTTTCAAATTGTCCTAGAAGGAGAATTAAATTGGGCTTGTTATTTAAATTTCAGTATGGGTGGCAAGAGCAACTCTACCTTGATTATTATGGGCCTCCCATGACCACAGGAATGGATGATGCCTAATGCTAGTCCTGATTTAACAGACATCTGAGGGCCAGCTGATCACTGAAGCATAGCAAACAAGTGTTTCTTCTCTGTTCCCCATGGGAATTGTGCACTGTGGGATCCTGCAAGAAAGCAGGGACAGGAGGAAAGCTCTTAAGGCAGCATATGTGCTTCTGTTCATGACCAGATACTCTATCTGCAAGCTACCAAACTTGGGGCTGCAGGAACAGCAGGAAAGTAAAGAGATGCCTAGTTGTGTTGCCTAGCTGTGTAGAAGTCCCTGAACTGTGGTCCTTGACAACACATTGTTACAACAGGGGAATTTAGGAACGTCCAGAGCAATGCAGCTGTTGGAGAAAAGAAGAGGGAAGTCCTGTGGCAAAAACATAATGAAAATAATGTGCCTGTCTTTCCCAGTGTGCAACTGGAATTAAAGTGCAGACCACTTGCTAACTGCAGCCCTTTCCTTCTTACTAAATGTGGCTTGTGGCATGAAGCCACGCAGCAGTTGGAGGTTTTAGCAGTTCAGTGGTCAGCGCTGGTTGCATGCCCCAGGATTGGCCTGTCTTTGCAGCAGCTTGGATCCAATGTCCTTCATATGAAAGAGCTCCAACACCCTTCCTGTACTAAGGCAACACTTCTATCCAGACCTCAACAAGGCCTTTAGTCAGGGTTTTCATGATAGTCTAGAGCAATATGCTAGTGTCCATTTTGTAGTGAGGCCCTGCTACGTGTGATGATACTGTTTGATGCACCCAAGGCTGCTTTCTGTCAATTTGCCAAGGGACAACCTGTATCCATAGGGCATTGACTATCCAGCTTTCCATGCTCGACAGCCAATGTGGTTGGTCCACATTGGGTCCTGGTCATCATTCAGGAAGGTGCTAGTTGTCAGAACCCAAGAGGGTGCAAAGGAGCAGAGGTGATTTGAGTACCAATTTCTGGGAATATTCACTTGTGCTGTGTAGTAGTAAGGATGTAATCAGCTCTTGCAGGCTAATTAAGTTGCACCAACACACAAAAAAACCTCATTTATGGCAATTGAATGTATTGTGGTGTAGTTGGGAACAAAGAATTGAGGTTCTGTCTGTAGCCTGAATGAGATTATTTGGGGAGCACAGTGTCAGGGAGGGAGTTGAAGAAGTCACTGTGTATAATCGTATGAGGGCAAGCTCTTGATGGAGCAGTAGCACAGAAAGAACCTCTGCAACTCTGGAGAAAAAGCTGGGAGGTGACTTTGTTCCTTTAAAGGGGGATGCACTGGCTGGTGTCTGTGCCTGAAGAAGGATGGGGAAATGCCAGGAAAAATTCAAAGAGAGACACAAATGGCTTCAGATTGCCAAACGAGAACTCCACTTTAAAGAAACTCAGTGTATTTGGCTAATTAGGATGGCAAGGGGTGACTTGATTGCCTCATCTAGTGGAAGAAAGCTCCAGTCATCAGGTTTGGTGTGCAGAGGGAACCCTTGGAAGTTTTATGCCTTTTTCCAGATTTTAGAGGAAATTGTGATGTCTGTCTGGTGCTGCAACTTTAAAATACAGGGCTTTCTGTGTACAGGTCTTGGGTGAAAGGGATTGATATGCAGTGTACTGAAGGCAGGATGGATCATTTGCCCCAGCACCTTCCTCTCTTGATTCCTGTGGTAGAGCAGTTCTCCCACGACACTGGGCATAGTTTAAACTGTCAGGTGAAAATGCTTTGGAGCCATCTCATCTCCAGGTAGACATCAAAAATAAGTGGGTTTCCTGCTGCTAATGACTGTTGTCCTCCAGCGACTATGGGGGGAGGCCAGACAACGAGTTGAGATGTGGACTGCTGCACTTTGGATGTCTGAAGCTGCATGAGATTATGCCCCCTCTCACTGCCTGCATGACTAAGAAGGAACTACTAAAACAAAGCACCTAATAAAGAGCCATCTGACACCACCCAAGATGAAAATAGTACAGAAACTTTAATCAGCTCTTACAAGCTGGAGGTCCCTGAAGGTGCCATATCAAGCCTGACCTACTTGCTGGGCCCCAGCAGCACAGCACTGGTCTCTCCTTCTGCCTTCTGAGGAATGAAAGGACAGCGATCTAAAAAGAGATGAGGGAGCACAGGGGAAGGCAATGAGTGGTAGGACTTCATTAAGAACGAGCTGGGGTATTTTGATCATTATTAAATGCAAACCTGCCTTCTGCAGCATATCTTTTTTTGAGCAGTGCAGAAAGGAGGGAGGTGTTTGGAGAGATTTGTTTTCAATCTGATCAAATGATTTCCTAGTTCCCTTTCTGCCACATCACAGTCTCTCCAGCTGTGCCTTGTTTGGGAAGTGGCTGTGAGCATGTGTCCTCGGGGCTCAGCTCCAGTACTGTAACTGGCCTGTTACCAAGGGGCTGCTCCATCCCAGGCTTTAGCCTCCCTTCTGGTGATGGATGGAGGGCACTTGCTACTGGCGAGTAGCAGCATGATTATTTTGTCAAATGTCCCTGTTTGCTGGTAGGACTGCCTGCAGCAGAGGTTTGTGATGAACAGAGGCTTCCATCTCTAAGCTCCCTGAAGGAGATGTGACCACTTTGCCATGGCTTCAGATTGGGGTATCTAAGTGGACGAAGCAACAGTGGGTAAAAATCAAATCCAAAATCTCCAGGCTTTGAGAAGATGATAGCAGTGGACTGTTTGCAGCAAACAATAATGTATATTGCCTTCCAGGAAAATGTTGCTGGGAAGGTGATTCCCACATACTTCTTGGAAGGGCTGCTGAACTGCCAAACAAGCACCGAGCTTTCAGCCTCCTGTGCGTACCCACCCAGTGAGCCGCAGCTGGGATGCCATCAGCCCTCACTGGACCTCAGCAGGACACAAGGTGCACTTGCTGGCAAACTGAGGCCTGGCCAGACTCCCTGTGCAGAGCAATGCTCCAGGGCCATCGGATGACACCCCAACAAAGTGAGAACAAACCACCTCCTCCACAATGTATCTTGATTTCCTGATGGTTTTTCCTTTTTTTCTTTTGGCATACTTGAGTAGCTGACATGCAAACCTCTTTCATCATTCATTCACTGGTGTATGGCTGAAGGTTTTGTGTTTGCTTTTTAACTGATGGGTGATGATGTGATTAGAAACCTAACATTTGTGGCACATTTTTGAGCTGACTGAGAATTGCGAGTTGTTATGGAGAATGTGAGAATGGCGGGTTTTGTGAAATTTTTAATCCTTGAGTTTAGTGCTCAGTTTTGAATGAGTCGAATTACCTAATGGGACTGAAAAAGTCAGGATTGTTCCCCTTTTCTTGCTGCAGTGTTGGTTCTGTGTTTTGTTTTTTAAACAAAATGTTTACTCACATATGAAGATTTCCATATGAGTAAATGGTTTCTGATCAGCAAGTTGATGGCAAAGGGAAATAAGAGAGTGTGGAGAAGCCAAGCATTCAGTTTGGTTATTTCCATTTTTTCCTTTTTTATTTAAATGTCAGCAAAATTATAATTGTTTCATTTTGACCCACTTTAAAATCACATTAGCAAATGAATACAGAATGGGAGGTGTGATCACGTGAACTTAAAAAATGCAGCAAGTCAGGACAGGAGAAAGTAGCAGCAATGCTGCTCTGATTTTAGTGTATCTTAACTTTTTTTTTATGTGCTACCAGTAGCAAATTTCCAGCTATGAAAAAATTTTGTTATGATTCAACAAATTTCTAGCTATTTCCAGGGGATGAAGAAAAAGGAGACACCAGTGCTCCGCTCCCCATTTTCCTTGGCTCCCTTTCAGGTGACAGTACTGTGCATCTCACAGTCACCACGGCTGCATCAAGCACTTTGTTTTTATGTAGGCCCATCAGTGCAGGTAAGTGCAGATGGACAGATGCGTGCTTGCTCTGGTCACTGAGCTCTGAAGCCTGATGTTAGTGCCAAGGCTGAACTCAAAAGCCTTGCTTATTGTAGGGTACATCAACTCCAGTTAGCAGCATGGGAGCACAGTTGGAGTATTCCCAGGGCTGAGTGAGCTCACCAACAGCTCTCTTGGCCTATGGGAAGATGGACCCTTTGGCTGTAATTCATTGAAGACTTTGCTAATCTGCTGTTCTCCACATCAGCTCTGCCTTTCTGCTCGCAGGGAAGGCACACCAGCAGCTTCAGCTGGGCTTGAGAAAGTCAGCCCCAGAGTTACTGTCTTCCTGAAGAAGCAGCAGGAGGAACACATTTTACTTACCTAAGGAAATAGTGCTTCTCCATTGACCTTGATGGATTTGGGTTGATTTGTGCCAGCCAAGAAGCTGGCCATGCTTTCCCTCAAAGCCTTTTCCCAGCACACACAGGCTATGTGGTTCATCTTTGGTTCATGTTTGGTTCAGGAGGGCTTAGTGGCCTTTCTTCATCATTATCAAAACAGTTTGCATTCTGATAACTTTGGCATTCCCAGTTTTGGTCTTACAGCAGAACCAGCAACACTTTTTATTCTGTAGCTCCTCAATGTTTTTTTGGTGCTTGTCAGCTGCATGGAAGGGAGATCTTGGTGTTGCAGCTCCTTCCTCACAGGCATCCTCAGCCAGTGCCTAGGAAAGCTGCAACATGGGCTTGTTATCTATGAAAAAATGAGGGATTTTTGAATGGTCGATATTCCAGCCTCTGCCTGTCTCTGCGTTCTCACTGTGAGATCAAGACACTGTCTCTGTCTTCTGTCTTTATTCTCATTTCTGTGGTAGGAAACAGGCCAGCTGAGCAGCTACAGAAAAGGCCTTGGGCAGCAAACTCAAGAGGCACATGGGATGCTAGTACAGCTCCCAGATGTCTGGAGTGTTGCTGCTGGAAATGCCCAGCCTGGGGTAAGTGAGGCAGTGACACTTAGGACTGGTTCTCTCCTGCATGCTTGGGACTCTGTAGCCCCAGGGTACTGAGATGCTACCAAAACATAATGCTGTCTTAGCTAGGTCAGAAAAGAAAACTGCACTCTCTGCTCGTAACTGGAGGGAAACAGAGCTCTGCTTTGCTTTTGTAGAGTTGCCTGGAGTTTGCTCACAACTCCCTATCCAAAGTCTCAGCTCCCTCTTCCCGGTGCCTGATGACCAGATGACAAGTGAAAAATCCCTGTCCCCGGCCATCTGCAGAGAGAGAAGAAGTACCCAGGAGACAGCCCTGGCATTGCTCTCTGAAGCTGGTGAAAGTAGTGCTGCTTTCAGCTGTCCTGCCTGTCTAGTCGAGTTTATTAGCTTCTGTAGCAGATTGGAATGGAAATCAAAAGGATAAAGCACAGTTTGGGGTCTGTGAATGGTTGTGGAAACCTGGGGCAGGGAGATGGGAGCAAGGAGTGGTAATGTGCTAAGCCACTGCAGGTGCTGGATCAGTGGAGAGTGAACCATCCCCTTGCTGCCCACACCAACAGCAGGCTCCCGTAGAACTGGGCCATTCCAACAGCCCAAGACCTGGGGGAGATTTACTCCTGTCTTTTGGCATCTCCTCTTGGCCTGGTTGGCAGCCATTATTGCATGTGTTGCCTCATGCCAAGCCTATTCATAGATGCTTAATCCTCCCCAGCCAAGCAGCATGGTGTCATGGACTTCCTTCCAGCAGACAGATATGTCACTACCATTATACATGTGGCTTTGAGTGACTTGTGCAAGGCCAGGCAGCAAGCCTGTGGCTGAGCAGGTGTTGGAATCCAGGTCTCCCAAGCTTTGGGTTGGCAGACTTTCCACCAGGAAATTGTTTAACTTTCCACTGCAGTGAATGAGGTTGCATCAACGTAGACGGGAAGAAACTGCGTGGTCATGCAGCTTTTCCAGCCCTTCTTCACCTCCCTGCACCTCTCCCTGATGACATCTACTTTCAAGAAAAGAAATACTACTCAGTGTCCAGGAGAGAGCAGAAAGGGAGCTGGATTGCCTCTGGCACCATGCACAGGAAAAAAGAATGGGACAGTTTTGGGCAAGGTTCAGTGGAGGTCATGCAAGTTTGCAAACTGCTCCCACAGTGCTCCATCACCAGCTCTTATCCATGAGAGACCATCAGGTGCAGAAGCAGGTTTCTGTGCCACCCCTCACTTCTCTCTCCTTCAAAGAGGGAACGGGCTGCCCTGGAACAGTGTGACCTTTGGTATAATTCTTCCTTTTATTTTTCCCCAAGTCAGGGGCACTTGAGTGAAAACCGAGGAAAGCTAAAGCAACCTTAGCTTTTTGTCAGCTTTCCTTGTGAAAGTGACAGGGCTGTTGTTCTGCTCTTGGCATTAAGCAAGAAGTCAATATTACTGTGGGAGCAAACTCCCAAACAGGTGGTGATCACACACGTATTAACCTGAACCAGAGCAGGAGGCACTGTTTTTCCCCATGGACCCACTGACGGGAGAGATCTCATCACCCTTTGTTTGTGCTTAGAGTGAGGCTGTCCAGAGGATGGTGCCCAAATAGATAAGGCTCTGGGCACAGATGTCTGCTTTGATTATTCCTTTCCTTTTGCTACAAACCATATGGCAATACAGGCAGCACAGATAGCTGGCAATCAAAATTCCTGGGCTCCCTCCTTGACTTCGCCATTTGCTCACTTAATTTTCAGAGCGGTTTTCATGCATCAGCAAAACTGCCTTCAACCTTCCCGTCCGCTTAAAACAAGAGCTTTCCCTCATTACTGGAGGTACTTTTGAAAATATTAACCACATCTTGCTTTGCAATTGCAAAATTAGACACACTTAATGCTTGTAAACTACTTTGGCACTAAGAGATAAAAGGTGCTACAGACAGGTTGCTAATCAGTTTGATTAAGTAAAGCACTTAATGTTTGCCACTGCTGCTGGAGGATTGCAGGCTGATCCATCTATAACCCGGAGGAGTAAGATGAATTGGGAACGATAAGGATTGTTTGGTTTCTGGTCTGTCAACCAGTGAATGAAATGACTTGGTGTTTATATGCCAGGTCACAGAGGAAAGGTTCTTGCGATTGGAAATGATTAGGCACACTGATTAATGTTTCCAGTGCTCTTTGATCCAGAGCTGCCAGTTGGAATGAGGCTTGCTGCACAGAGATATCCTGGCTGCCTTGTAGTGAAAGTGCAGGGGATAGAAAATAGACTGAGGATGGAAAGGGTCTGCTGTAAGATACGCTTTTTTTCAAGGGGGGACTCCAGAGCTGCATTGTTTGAACCTTCCTCTTATTCCTGGAAGTCAAGGTGGTTTGCAGCTCACATTGTGCTTGTCAGTTGTATTCATTTTAAAGAACAAGTTCAGGATTGCCAAGTATTCTAAACTTCCACTACTTATAAGGGTGTCAGGGTCTGCTAAATTAAGAAGAAAGCATCCCAGGTTCAGCAAAAGCTTTAAAGTGTAGCACTTTCTGAGTAGTAGTGGAGTTCTTGTGAAACTTCATGTTTCTCTTGGTGTAGAGGTGCCATCTCCCGCATAACCCCTTCTGACGGATGTTCCTTTTGGCCATAGGATTTCCCATTTTTAACCCTCAATTAGGATGTTCTCCTTTTGTCATAGGTAGGATATTTGAAATAGTTTCCTAAGACAAGACACAGGAAGATTTACTTGGGTAAGAGGAAGAATCCCCATTACTTCTTATCATTCCCACATCACCACAGTGTTTGTCTTCATTATTTTGTGTCTCCATCATACTTTGGGCATTAAGGTTGAGCGTTGAGCCAGCTGAGAGGTCCTGAACACATCTGCGTTGCCCACTACACTTTCTTTATAACCAGGACTGCTGTGTTCATCATCCTTACTGTCGTGCCTGTCATCCACACATAGTCCTTTTGGAGTAATGTCCTCTTTTGTGCAAAGTTGTCTGTATCAGGTTGGGATTTCTAATAAAAATCAAAGTGCCCTGGTCCCAGAGTAACCACTTCACATGAGGTGAATGGGCACGCAAAAGATCTCTGGAAAATTTAAGGTGAAGACACTAAAATGCCCAAGTGTACCAAAGAGCTGAATTGCAGATGCCCACACCCAAGGCTGTTAAGCCATACCCAAATCACTATCTGCTTACTGGTTTAGGAATGCCCCTGGATCCATAGCAGTTTATCTCAGAATGCTTCTACTGCAAATCCAAGTGGTTCAGCAGTTACAGATGCTTTTGTTTAGGGAAGAGGGGGGGCAGGAGCTGAGACTGCCTACTGCTTAGGTGCCCCACGGTCTTCCCTATTGCTCATGGTCATCTCTGCATTTTCAGGGGAAGGAGCAGAGCACTGGGTGAGCACTGGGTGTCCAGGCCATCTCACATTTCCCTTTGTTTCATGCTGAAGATACCTGATTTAATGAACCACAGGAAAACTTTTGAAATATTGGAATCATTACAGAGCTGAGAAACCAGTGGATGAAAAATGGTGCCCAGTGAATCCCAATGGGGGTTTAGGTCAATGTAAGAAGGAAATTGCAGTGGTGCTTTTACCAAATTTTGCTGTTTCTTTGAGTATGCCTGCTTTTCCTATGTTTTACCAAGCACGAGAGCTTGCAGAGACCAGCACTGAGCAGTTTGTCTTTAATGTGAGAGGCCCATGTCCCATCTTCCAGTTGAGTTGGTCACCTGCCTAGTCACCTGCTGGGACACCATTTCATATCTCCAGACAGGATCTGTGCCTTCCTGCACTCACAGCCCCAGGACTGCATCTGGTCCCCATCAAAGCCTCTGATCTGTGATAGTGCATCAACTCATCCCCAAACTGGGCTGGCAACTTTAGTGTTTCTCTCCTGTTTTCACAAAATGGATCAAAATCTCATTATCTTTCAGTTCTCTGACATGTTTGGTTCCCTTCAGCCAGTGTATTCAGCAGAGGGAAGATGGACAGACAGTGATCTCCTGGAAGTTGTTATGTGGGAAGCTGGGATAAATCCGAGCATGCATCACTTTCCTGCCTTTGTGAAGTTGTGCTTCATGCCTGTTTTCAAGTCTACGTTGTCTTCCTGCACGTGGCCTGAAACAGTTAATTTAATTGCAGACCATTTTCACAAAAATAGATGCCCACATTGTCTATTTCCTAATTTCCAAGTGTCTCCATGGTGGCTGCTTGGCTGCTGCCTGCTCACTTTCCTCCCCAGCTTGTGTGGCTGGGCATGTTGCTGGCATGTTGCTGGGACAAGGAACAGTGATACAGGATCTCCTGGAAGCCTGCGGATGGGGCCAAGGAAAACACAGCTGGGCATCACCCCAAGTACCTCAAGGACAGCTGCACCAAGTGGGTTCCCATTGTCTCAGACATCTCATTGTGCTTGACAGTGATGGAGGTGACTGTATTGCTCTCGCTTACAGCAAGCTAGGAGCTGGGGCCAGGAGAGGGAGGAGTTTGGCACTGGACATGTCTCCCAGTTCCTCAGGGTAGAAATCACTGCTTATCTGAAGCAATTTTGGAGATGTATTTCAGGTGTGGCTTGCGTGATGGAGATGATTTCACAGTGGTGGAAGCCACCTCAATGGTGTTCCACAATGCTTGGTCAGGCGCATGTTTCCAGTGCTGTTCCAGCTCACTGCCATCCTGCTTGCTGCTTCCAACCGAATACAGCTCTCCTTTCCTTCTGCCCCTGCTTGTGGGACAGGAAAGGGTTGGCTTGAGGGATAAACCCACCCTCCTTATCATGTCCATCTCAGTATGGATCCCAGGCAGGGAAATGGTGCCCAAGACAGCGAGTTTAAAGATGCCCAGCCAAAAATTACACAGCTCAATTGTTTGCCTTGTTGTTGCTACCATGGTTAACCCTTTGGTTGCTTGCCCTGGAGCAGATTATCTGTGAGGCTTTGTTCATCACTTGGGCTCATAGCTCAAGCCACAACAGGGGTTTCTGGCAGGCAGTTTTGCTCTGGCTGCAGCCAGTTTTGCCTTTCCTGGTAACAGTTGCCTTTTTATCCTTGCCTTCATGGGAGGTTGCTGCACCCACTCAGTGGCTAGGCCATGCGTGCCAGGAGGTGGAATGGCAGGGCTTGTGCTTTGGTCTTGCACACAATGTGGAGCATGAAACAAGTCAGTAGTCTGGGGAAGCATGGCCTGCAAGAAGCATGAGACTCAGTGCCCCTCTGGGCAGGGTTAGACTGGGCAGAAACCTGGCAGGGAAGATGTCTGCCAGGTGTCCAGGTTAAGGTGCAGCTGAGGCCATTAAAAGTCTGAGTATGTGGGAGATTGAGCTGCTGCCTGAGCCAGCGAGAGATCTTTAACTCTTTGCATCTTAGACACACAAAAAAAATACCATTGCATACTTGCTGCTTTCTGCTCCAAAGGAAAAGCTCAGGATAAATTTTCCCCTGACATAAATACACACTGAAGTATATATTAAGAAGAAATGGAGAGGAATCACAGAAACACAGACAAGTCTAGGCTGGAAAGGACCTTCTGAGACCAAATGGTCCAACGTTCTGTTGAAAGCAGGGTATTACATTAGGTTATTCAAGGCCCAGGCAAGACAAATTTTTAATTAGTGAGGAAGATTCCACTCTCTTCAGGAAACTGTTCCTACTCTTTAGTTGCTCTCACAACAAAGAAATTTTTTTATATTCAGGTTGAACTTCTGTTGAAGCCACTCATGTCCATTGCTGTTTCTGTCATAGTTCATCCTCATGAAGAAATGCATCTTCTCCGCAGTTACCTTGTAGGTATTGGAAAGCAGTGATTTGATTTCCCCACACTAAGCTTTCCCTGCTCAAGGCTGAGCAAGTACATTTCATTCAGTTGCTGAAGTTCTTCAGCCTTGTAATCTTGATGGTCCCCTCTGGAACATCTCCAGGCTTTCAATGTGTCAGTTGAACTGGGGAGGGGAAAACTGGTCAGTGTGTTCCAGGTGTGGCCTAACAGGTGCTGAGCAGATTAGGAAAATCACATCCCTTCATGTACCACCAATAGTATTTACTAATTCAGCCCAGGATGTTGTTGGCCTTCACTGCTGCAAGGATACATGGCTGGCTCATGCTCAGTTTGCAGTCTGCCAAGATACCCTGTGCCTTTTCAGTAGAGCAACTGTACAGCCAGCCAGCACCCTGCTGGTGCTACTGCTTGGGATTATTCCATCCCAGGTTTAGGATTTGACATTTATCTCTGCTGAACTTCATGTTAAACCTCATTCTTGTTGGCTAAATCTCAACAGCTTGTTGAGATCTCTCTACATGGTGATTTTTCCTTCCAAAACATCTACATCCTCTCCCAGCTTAAGTTCATCCTCACATTTGGTGACACTGCATTCAATTCTACCTTTCAGATCATTTGTAAAACTGAATTTCATTGACTCCAGAATGAATTAATTTCTGCCCATCTGCCAGCATGACTTTGAGCCTTTAACCACCACCCTCTGTGCTCAACAGTTTAGTCAGTTTATCAACCATTTTGTGCTTCGTCTATCCAGTCCATATATTAATGGCTTGTCAAAAAGGGTTTTGAGAGAAGCTGTGTCAAACATCATGCAAAAATCACTGTAGATGATATCTAAACCTTTCCCCTCATCCACTGAGCAAATTGTTTGGTCAAGCATGAGTGATCCTTCAGGCTATCCATGTTGGCTTTTCACAATCAGCTTAATGTCATTTGTGTGCCTGGAAATAGATTTTGTAAGGACTTGTTCCATAATATTCTCAAGGACTGAAGTGATGCTGACATGTCTGTGGTTTCCTGGATCTTCCTTTTTTTGGCCTTTTTGTAGGTGGACATAGTATTTGTTCTTCACCAGTCCTCAGAATGGAAGACCTCTCTCCGCAGAAAGCTGTTTACTGTTTGATGTTCACCTTCCCTACAGGGGAAATAATACAGTTGACAATGGACAAGTTGCTTAAAGCACTATAGGTGGCAACATGCAAAGAACAGAAGGTCCTTATTTGTATTGATAGTAGCTGTAATTAGTTAAACAGTACAATTTCTGAGCTGGAAATGACAGTGGTTCATGGTGACGTCTAGTCATGACCTCTGCTTTCGTTGATGGTGGAGTAATCCTGCCTGCAGGTCTAGGTGAAGTGAAGTGCAATTCTATGTAATGTGACCTATCATTAATATTATTCTTGCAAGTTTTATTTAACAGGGACCAGTCTTTGGTCTCACATGCATTCCACAGTCAAGATTTTGGCCTCTCTGTGAGTACCTGGAAGCCAGGTCTCTCCAAGCAGTGAGCTTGGTTTCACAGGACTATTGTGATATTCTATAGTGCTGTCTCATACCATGATGGGGGTCATTAGCTGGAGCTGTCACCTCCTCGGAAGTAGCTAGAGTTATTTTAGAGGTCAGTTATTAGCTGAAAGGTCTGTGTAAAGTTTGCACAGACCAATATAGTAAGTGACCTGATTTAGTCAGTGCAGTTAGTCTGCACGATTATATTGGCTGTACAGCAACATATGCTCTCAGACCTGTATGTTTATTTCATGTTGCTAAACAAGGTACACATCTTTAGCCCAGCTTTGAAATATCAGGAGTTATTCAATGATAACATAGTAGTTGCATTGGGACCTGCTATTTTTACATTTTAAGAATCACCACATTTTACTAAGGCTAGGAAATACATGCTCTTCATTGACAAAGGATGAGTTTTTCTGCTCCAGGTCAAGTGATCGCATCCTTCAAATACCAGCTGTCGGCGGCTCAAAATCTGACTTCTGAGAAGAGCAAGAGGAGAATTGCAAAGGCTGAATGGGAAATTACAGAATCATAGAATGTTAGCGGTGGAAGGGGACCTCAGGAGATCATCGAGTCCAACCCTCCTGCCAGAGCAGGACCATAGAATCTAGGGCAGGTTACACAGGAATGCATCCAGACAGGTCTTGAACACTCCACCACCTCTCTGGGCAGCCTGTTCCAGTGCTCTGTAACCCTTTACAGTAAAGAATTCCTCATGTTGAGCTGGAACTTCCTGTGCTCTAGCTTGCATCCATTGTCCCTTGTCCTGTCAGAGGGCACAAGTGAAAAGAGATTGCCCCTTTCTTCTTGACACCCAGCCTTCATATATTTATACACATTAATTAGATCCCATCTCAGTCTTCTCCAGACTAAACAGCCCCAGGTCTCTCAGCCTTTCCTCATAAGGCATGTGCTCCAGTCCCTTAATCATCCTCATAGCCCAGAAGGACCAGGGAGGTTCATGTAAGGCCTCTGAACAGTACTACCCTCTTAGGCAGTGATTTACCAATGCACAGCTGCATGTGGCTGTCCTTCCACACCTATGGATTCAAATTTAAAGGTGTAATTGTAATTGCAATTGTAATTGTGAGGCGACTGACGTGACATTGCTTAACACTGTTATTAATATTCACAGAGCAGGTAGCTATGTGCTGTGTTAAGCTATGTGCTGTGTTAAGCTTCTTGTTATCTTTACTAATGAAGCATATCCTCAACCCTTCCCTCTAGGAGGGTGAAAACCTGGCATTCACCCAGACTCTGTTAATACAAACCCCAAGTTACTTCAATAAGGTAAGAATGAAAGTGCTACTTTTTTTTTTTTTTTTTTTCCCCCTACTAGAATTACCCATTTCTATTTTGGCTGAAAAGGGACAATAGAAAAACAAGATACTACTGAAGCATGTCATTGCTGCACCCGTAGTTGGTATTACGTATGTATACTTAAATAGTCAGCTGAGCTAAAATAAATATGCAGAAGTCCTGTTTTTGGCCAAGCAAAAAAGTGACAGCTGTTTGCACTGGTGTTTCCCTCATGCTGTGGGCTGCCTGCTGGCATTGCAGAGGTGGAACTGTTTGGGGCGTTGTTTGCTTGAAACACTTTATCACAGTCTGTCTGCTTACAGGTTTTCAATGAAAGGCTCTGTTCACACATGCAGCAACTCAAATTATCTCTAAATAAACTAGTATATGTGGAGAGTAATTCATGAGCACTTCCAGCATGATGATAAATGTCAGGCAGGGCCAATGTGTACAAGGTGGCCCTCAGGGATGTGTCTCCATTGAGTTGTGCAAGGATACTGTAGAGGGGTGTAGAAAAATGACCTTAAAATAAGAGCTGTGTATTTTGGAGCCTTAGAAACCAGGCTGTAAGTGATAGTCATACAGTATTGGATCTGTCACCTCTTGTCTAATATTGTATCTCCAGAACTTGAAAGATACATTGGGTTTTATCCCCAGTTCCTCCCCATGTAACTACCAACCTGCTTCCTGAAAAAAAACTTATCCCATGAAAGGTACCTTGAGCAGTCATTTCTGATAAATAACAACAATAAACTAACAATTTATGTACTGTCTTGCTATTTTACAGCCCTTTCTGACATGATTCTTGAGCTGCAGTTGAGCTTTGGCTTAACAGAGGCCGTTATTCTGTGATGACCGAGAGAGAGGAAAAGCCACAGGAGGTTGTGGCTAGGGTTATCCCAACGGGTTAAACAGGGACAAGGCATAGCCCTGAGCACTGGTGTATACCTGACCGTACTGTAAGTTCTTAGCACAGCTCCAGTCCCCACTGGCTATTGCTTCTCCAGACAACACCTGGACACCGTCTGGGGACTCAAACTGGCCTGGGGCCATCCCCAGTAGTAATTTGGCTGCAGGCACCTTGTTCTGGGGAGGTGAAAGGGCTTAGCTGTCTGGATATGAGCTACTGGGCAGTTGTCTCCAGTGCCAAGACACAGTCCCTGGCTTGTTTTATTTACATATATGGACATGATGAAGGCTTTGGGATACAGGAGCCTCAGTGGTGAGGTACAGCATATATGAAGTTTACAATTCTGGTTGTGATTTTTGAGATACGTATTTCTGTTAAACTTTCAGGTACTGTTATCAGAACAGAACTTTATTGCTCCCATATGGCAAGGAAGGGAAGAAATCTTTCAATTTTCAGATAGCAGACAAAAAATAATGTGAAAGAATTGTGAAGTTCTGTTCTGGTCTACAGAGAAGCTATAGGAGACTCATACATTGCTGCTTGTAAAATTAAAAAAAACACACTGTGTCTCCCTGTTTATGAGAAGAGGGGGAAGAAAAAAAAAAAAAAAGGAAAGACAGCTCAAAAACATGGAAATGCCAAACAGAAATGGTAGGCAATCTGATGTAGAGGGTCTGACTTGTCAAGTAATAATGTCTAGGCTTTGTCTGTACACATCTGTACCAGGGCCTTGCTTTTTTTATTAGGCATAAACTCATAGTAAGAGGCATCCACTGTAGTCAAACTGGTCATACTTGTAGTTCCTGTTGAAAAAAAATTACTCTTTTTCTGCCCTTAAAATCCCAGCTGAAATTGATACAAATATAAGCAGTCTTGCCTCTCAGGAATGGTATTTGTGGGGAAAAGCCTGTATTGTGATCTGAATCACTGGGTCACAGGGTGTCAGGGGTTGGAAGGGACATTGGAGATCTTCGAGTCCAACCCCCCTGCCAGAGAAGGATCATATAATCCAGCGCAGGTCACCCAGGAACGTATCCGGGCGGGTCTTGAAAATCTTCAGAGAAGGAGACTCCACAACCTTTCTGGGGAGCCTGTTCCAGGCTCTGTGACCCTTACAGTAAAGAAGTTCCTCCA